>CAJQZM010041866.1:71466-86433 GCA_907164665.1 Colias nastes | reverse complement strand
GAAAATATGGTACAAATAGTATAATTATACTACGAAATCCAACCCTGCTGACAGGCTACCGTCACCTACCGCCCGATTTGTTTTTGATTGTGTATGACCGTGAATTGACTTCTATTTCTTTTGAACAAGGTGTAAAATGCAAGTGCGTTGTTTAGGGCTCTTACGATTCAATGATTCGAGTGTCTTCGGAAATACGACAATTAGCGAAGATTTGCATGCGCATTATTACTTTTGGATTACTGTAAACGTATGTGTGTACTTACTTGAAAAAACAGTGATAAGGTTTTTTTACGTAAGCATTTGACGAATAATTTCTGTTATCACAAGGGTTATGGTATTTATATAACCTAAATGTATATTGTATATGTGTGCCTTTACCTTGCGCAATCGAATAATTAAGAGAGGACTCATAGCCAGCTGTTTAACTTCGTACAATGTTATATAGACTATAATGTTTAAATTAATAGTTTCAAATAAAATAAGATTGATTTCCATATTATGGTAAACATCATAAAACGTGATGAAAATCACACACTAAAGTAGAATAGTAGCATTGTTATGTAATTTTATGTTCCATAGGCATTCATTGATATTATTTTTATTACCGCTGATAAAATTATAATAAAACGGTTTTAATATTCAGTAGAGGATAAAAACATGTTAGATAGGTAACAACATAAACAAATTTACGAAATACACACATGCATCCCACAAGGAAAAAAATTCCTCGTGTGATGGTTTCTAATTTCTATAATATACATAACAAAAAGTTTAATTACCACTCATTAATAAAAATAAATCATATAAACAGAATCGCAAAAGACCGAAGATACATATAACTATGACGATTGTACATTAGCTGTAAATAATTACAAGTTACAACCATGGCCTCAGCAAACATTACCTATCCTATGGTCAAGTGAACTCATTACGCAATCATCACATGAGAAGTCGAAGAATCCGAGCGTTGGCGGCGCCACGACAATATTTCATCGTTGCACGTGCCAACGGTGTGCGTCACTACGTTCAACGTTGCTACAATAATGTTAACTCCAATAGCACAATACATTTACGTTATCGATTATTTCGCTTGCATCGTGTTTTTAAAAACATTATCTGATTCCACTGAAACGATAACAGCGATTGCGGCTATCTAACGCCCATGTGTTTTGTACAATCAGTTTCGATATGAGGATGACATAAATAAGTGGAATTGGCGCCAAAGCTATCGGAGTGATTGGAAAACAATAATAATCTGTCATAACAATGACCGTAAGCTCCACGTTCTTTGTACGTGCTAGATCTATCGTTACTTCAGTATTCCGATAAGCAAAACCACACAAGCATGAGTAACAACATAGTATAACAGAAGATAGGGTTCCGATACTGCCAAGTTGAGAAAGTGTTTTGATATGATAAATAAATAATAGAAGTGGGTACACAAGTATATCATAACATCTTAACGCAAAATCATCTTTACCCATCGAAGTTCTTACAATTTTCTATTGGAAAAATGATTGGAAAGTAAAAAAGATCTTCTGTGGTAAACCCAAGTCCACTGCTAAGATCGGTTTAAGGCTTGGTGGTAAATTGCGCCAGGAATTTCTTTACAATCTAGGTCATGAGATGCACGATTAAGATTGTCTAAACATGGGCGTCCTTTATTCATTAAAGCTTAGTTGGAAAGAAGGTCGCAATGATGCATACAGCACGAGATGACTCAAAATGATTCATGTTGAGCAAATAGGCGTGAATGAGCCGAGTGCGAATTTCGCCTTAAACATTTCCAAAGATTCTGTCTGATTTTGTTATTAACGAAATAGCTAATTTTATAAAAATAGTTGGTAGAAAATTCTATTCATGGCCGCACGCCATTTTCGCATAATGCTATATGTCTATAAAAACGGCGCAATCGTGCCGCAAATTGACCCAGACTGTCAACCTTATGCGCAACAACCTTCGGCATTAGCGGAACCCGGCATGTAAATACAGCAATGTGCTTATATAACGCAGTGCCCGCCCGCCTACAAGACGCCCCCGTGGCCCACCGCCGCCCACAGTGCAGCTGCACTGCACCACGACCTATGCCCTTTTCGACGCCTCTGCGACCCATTAAACCTATAGCACTAAATGCAATTTAATAAAAAGGCCATGCAAATTAAATGCCGCCTTACCAAGTATATGCTAACTATTACAAAACATTAACATTAAACTGTTAATCTTTGTTTTCTGCCATTATAAAATAAACATTAATATAAAAACATGTTTGCATCACTATGCAAAACAATTTAGCAAAAAGACTGCACATTTTTGTACAATAACAAATCAAGAAAAACGGTTGCTTAATTTGCCGGAAAAGTGAATCATTTTGTTTTTTGTTTACAAAATTTTGTTATTGCAAATTTTTCTGCCCAATTACTATACCCAGCTTTATTTTTTCATTTGCTTAACAATAAATGTATATTTGTTAGTTGCGTTCAGTTGCAAAAGATTATGCAAAACTGTATTTAGATACCTACTGCGCAATTTTCAATAGAACGTCACGAGTCTGCTTCGTGAACCTTGACCAGTTAGCGGATGTAAGGATTCATTTTCAGTTTTTGTGACGCTATTGCTGTACAAATAAACACCAATCCATAAACAATTACCTATTTGCATAATTATTTTCAAGGAAAAGTGAAATTAGTTTTTAATTTTTTATTAATTACTGGTAAATATATATTTTTTATTGCCAAAGGTTAATACATTTTTTCCATTCTTTATGTAGGCACATAAAAATAAGTTGCGTGGGTATGACATCAAATGCTACAAATAATGATTTCTTACGTAGAGGATTACATAACAATTTTATTAGATGTCTGAAATTTACACTGGAAATTTTGAGATCTATATATAGGTATGTACATATTTATTCAAGCCTCCTTCAACGCAAAAATGCAGTCATTAGGTACTTCCTAGGTACTTTATTTACCTACTGAACAATAATTTTACGTGCGCTGTTACGTACGTTACGATTTCATAAGTAAATCGCTTTATTGTTACCAACAGCGTTACGTAAGTACTTAGATTTAATAGTATAGGTATATAGTATATAATATACATATAGATCAAGCAGCATGACACTACCTCTAGTACCTATATCTATAATATTAGTTGTTCTTGGAAGAAAACCAACATGTATGTATCAAAACTTACGGGATGATGTACTTTATTAAACGCTAGAAAGTTCCTCATTGAGCGTAGTATCTTATGGAAAATGATTTTCAAACAGCAAGGGTAGTTTGCTTACGCACACGGTTATTTACTGCAGAATGCAAACTAGAGCTGGGTGGGACAGGGTGGCGTGGGGTGAATGCGGCGACAGGGGTGGTTGGGGTGGCTGGGTGTACTATTGACGCGACAACGCTACGTCATTTACGGCGCCACGTGGGCGATCAATAGTGACGTCGCCGAGCCTCGCAAGGGCGCGGGGCGGAGGGCGCCGCTGCGCGCGCACTATCCGCCGACCTACTTACGATTACGTTTCGACGTTTCACGTAGCTTCTACGTAATGCAATCGAAGTGCTACCCGAGAGGTCTGGACTCTGGGGACATTGGAACGGACGCATGCGCCTTTCGACCGTTTACCAGACGATATTCTGCAACGCGTCCTATATGTAATATCCATTCATTGCACCACATTGCATAATTTCTGCTATTTTGATATGTAGTGTTATCTATATTTTGCTTTACAGTCCGCAAATAGCGACGGAATATTTGATTAAAAATACTGTAAACAATTATGTAATGTAATGTACCTTTACAAGAAAGCAAAAGGAATTATACGAGCTACCGTGAATATCTTTAGAAAACAAGATTACGATGCATGCATAAAATTGTTGTGATTAAGTATACACGCGTATTAAAAAGCGCTATTTAAGCAGTAAAATTACTACGGCAATCAAGATCGGTAGCTAGTAGCCGTGGCCTAGTTGTTTGTATGTCACAGGCTGTCGCGCAGCTCGTCAACCTACTAACATGCCTACGCTAGACGCCTTTAAACCTGTCACCTCACTAAGCCTATGTTATTTATTGTACCTATTTATAGTTACAGCGCACGACAAAGGTTTCGTAATTAGTGATTATCTGTTAAAACACGCAATGACACATGCGCACAGATTTAGCCTGAGAACGCGCAACTGTATTTACCTTGGTTGAATGACACAATCATATTATTAAAGTTGGAATTAAATAATTTTTAATACAATCCTTAACCCCCAAATTTTATTTTATAACTAAAATATCGTACTGAATATTTCTGATATGAAATCCAATGCATCCAGTCCGTGCATGGCTGTGTACAATTTGACACAGTTTCGAAATGCTTGCATGTACTGCATAGGCCACACATTATGGCGCTGCTGCGTGCGCACATTTTGGAACCGGTTTATTTGAATCAATACTGAAGGCCCAAACAAACCGAAGCAGCGTGGGCAAGTGACCCATTTTCAGGCGACTAGGCCATCCCCACCATAACCCACTTAGATTATTTAGGTGTATCTGCAAAATAATTTCTGCATTGCTTACATTTTCAAATAAATAATCAAAACTTTTCCGGTACGGTAAACTTAATCATATTATTTACATACTGTTAAATAATAATTAATTGCACAGTATTTTGATGTTTTCTCTCAGAAAAGATAAATAATATAAAGTAAATTTATGGATAAAAATAGATTAAGAAGTTATGTATGCAGATTTTAAGATAGATACTTTTTTTTTAAATAAGATTTCTGCAACGATGCTGATTATAAATACAATTGTCAACTGTCGCTGCAGAAATGAAAGCAATTAAAACAATATATTTTTAAAGAATTATGTTCTTTAGAACTCAAGACATCCGGAAAAAATAAGGTGACTGTTGTGTTGTTTTCATTCCATTTAATAAGTTCACGCTGTATGCATACATGACACAAACAATATATTGTTTGAATATAAACTAGCTTGTTTATAAATAATGACTACGAACATCCTGTTTGGCTTCAGCAACAAATGTCAACATACCCAAACAAGAAGTTTCCTCTGTATTTCCCGTATTACTCTTTGTGTAAGTGACCCCATATGAAAACCATTTAAAGTCTGTTCAACTGTGTTTTCATTATTAACAAGTAAATAAATTGCTCTGTCAGACTGAAACTTACTTTTCCATCAATGTTTACAGAGGAAAATCTAGCACATCTGATAGCTCTTATGCAACTACCACTGTACCAATATCGAGGCAGTCATACGTAACTTTTCTCTGTTTTGAAAAAATAATTTGTAACCAGGAAAATAACAATCATTAATTGCGGATACTGTAAAATATGCGGGTTTATACAAAACGCCAAACAACGATATCTATGCGAGTCAACATTGATAGCAAGGTAGTTATGTTATAGTTTTATTGCACACAATTTTTAATCTTACAATACAAGGATATTAGAAGCGATTGGCGGCTTTATTGCTAAATAGCAATTTCTTCCAAGCAACCAGAACCAAGCATAAAGTTTACAGATGCAAATTTGCAAGGTAGCGCAATTAAAATGGGTAAGTGGTTGATATTGAAGTAAAAGTTTGTTTAAAACTAATTTGACAGAACCCAAACAAACCATCACGGGCTGGTGACCTAAATTCTTTCGGCCGGGGGCGGAGCGGTGCAACGAATGAATCATGCATCTGCGCCGACGTAAACGCTCCTCTTAAAAATTCTATTCTATTTCAGAATTTTACGTCCTACTTCATCAAATTACACTATTGTTTGGTATACAATTGAACGTTCCAGTTTTTTGTTATGGTATCATGTTCCGTTGCCTTGTCTTTTATTATGGTACGGGAGCTACCAACGTTTTAAAAAAAGTCATTTTAGTATAGTTGGGTTTTTGATATGCTGTTTCTCTTGCTATTTCGGTTAGAGTCCGGGCTGTCTGGCTGGCGGTAGTGGTTGCGTTTATTAGTGCGCATCTTATCTACACAGGAAGATATACTTAACTTTAGTCATTTTTTAACGCGTAATTTTTAATCTTTTGCCTTTAGATAGATCCATCAGACATAATTTTTTTATTGCAAGACGTTTTATTCGTTGTTAAATGGGTGCCATACGCAATTTTTTATTTAAAATAATTAAAATGTCATCGAAATAAGTGAAATTACATCAACATGAGTCCGCTTGAAAGATAAGTAACTAATAACTTTATTACTTATATTATATTATCCTTTTTTAATACTTATATTAAATAATTAGTAAACTAATATTTTTAATAGATGCTTTCATATTTATTACACTTTTGGGTATTAATATGAATTTGATGATATGTATTTGGTTTTTATCAAGTTTACATTTAACGTCCTATTTGAGGTTCGTTGGGAAAAGGAGGCACCATGGTAGATTGTTGCAAAAAAATTGTAAATAGTAAAAGGAATTTCACTTATTTCGATGATATTTTAATTATTTTGAATTAAAAAATTGCGTCTGGCACCTATTTAACAACGAAAAAAACGTCTTGCAATAAAAAATGTATGTCTGATGGATCTATCTAAAGGCAAAAGATTAAAAATTACGCGTTAAAAAATGACTTTAAATTAAGGATATTTTCCTGTGCAGATAAGATGCGCACTAATAAACGCAACCACTGCGGCCAGCCAGACAGCCCGGACTATAACCGAAATAGCAAGAGGAACAGCATATCAAAGAACCAACTATACTAAAATTCTCTCTTGTCAACGTTGCTACCTCCTATACGATTAGAGCCGTTGTAAAGTGATATCACTAGTTCCTTGTGATACTACAATCGTAACCGTTATAGAGCAGATGATTGTCTTACGGAGAGTCTAGCATCGAATGACCCAGATTGTGATCGAATAAGCGACCACTGAACGTCGAAATTCAAAACACGCAAGCAAATTTCACAATGTAACATGTTTTCCCTTTGGCTTTTCTCCAAAGTATCTCCATTCAGTTTTTATTAATGAAAATATTCCCTCCATTAAATCCGAATAAGATGAGTAATAAAATTTGATTCAATAAAATTTCAAAGTTATTTGCAGAATTAATGTTTTCAGTTTCAGAAATCACTTTAAAGTTAATTTAAATAATACTATTTGTATGCAATATTAATATTTAATATTTATTTATTTGTTTCTCGATTATTAGGTAAAGGTACTAACAATACAATATCATTTTTTCTAGCAAAATAGTTCCTCGTGACCTTACAATATCCGTGAGTAAAAAGTTAGAAACAATGAGGTTAAGCGGTTGCACGGTTTTGTTACACAGGCAAGTACGAGCGATGAAAAATGCACGCTAGCGACCTTAGCCCACTTGCAACCGTCTTGGCGGCGCAGGCGCAGCCAACGAGTAAACACGATCTAAACAAAACGGTAATGAGAACACAAGCAATATTGACAGCTATTCTAGTCACTCAATTATTGATGAAATAAAAAATTCTACAAAAATATAAAAACGATTTACAGATAATAAAACATACTTCAAAGGTTACAGTCATAATAACTATGTCATCACAACTCATTAGTAAGCCGTTAAAAATAAGTTGAAATAGAATGTATATTCTCAGATACATAATATAGGACAGCCTTCGTGACGTTCAAATTCCAAATTGTTAACTTCAAACGTCACGATCATAAGATTATTGATAAATTCAAAGATTCTATACATATATAAGTTATTAAGTTAGAGTGTAGAATGCAATGGGCACATGACGGCCGCGTGAAACCCAGAGCCAATGAGAGCCGGCGATCTTGTGACACGATTTCAAAACAACCGCGGTGTGCGCTGACAATATGTGGTAGGTAAACTGTGTTTGTTAGGTCCTAACTAGATTGCCCTTCGAATGATTAGTGACTTGATATGACGGTTCATTATTTCGATTGCGTATGTTGCGCTTATTGTTGAGAATGAGGGTAGCAAGAAATATTTTTACAAATATTTATAATTAGATTTAAAAATAAAGTCTCCACTCTCCAAATACTTAGTCTTTGAGTGAATTGAAGTTGATTACTAATTGACTAATATTTTATTACACACTTAAAAAAAAAATAATCACTAATTAAATAATTAATAATTGTGAAATTCTCCTATCATTAACAAGTCCCATTTAAATAACAAGCAGGACATAACATATGCAGCAATTGTGCCGGAATGTACCTATTATATTACATCAACGCGGTAAAACCCTGTTTATCATTGAAATTTAAGTATAATATAACAAATATTATACATATATAATTTTTCGTCATATCAATACAATGCATACCTACAATAGAAACTACTAACATGTAAAACTCTAGTGAAAGTGTGCATGCTAAATCTCCGATAATATGAGAATTTCACATACGGAAGTGAGAAAAAATACAGATAGATAAACTGTGGGACGTTCCCGTGGAGTTTCCTTTGTTGTTTACTTAATAATATCTTATATGGCAGCGTGTGAATGTTAGAATTATCTCACGACGTGAATACTCCGTCAATGCAGTTTACAGTTGGTACTTAGAGTCGGCATGTGAGTGACAGCGCGCCGACCTTGCCGCGGCCTTTTGAATTGAGCAACGTCAACAAGTAACAAAAACATGTTAAATGTACTATTAGCATTGAAACAAACAAAACAAACGAATACAATCAAAAAGCCATCACAAACAGGAAATTGAAGCGCCATCGCTTATGCAAGGTGAAACGTTACACGGAAAATCATACGTAAAAATAAACAAATCAGTGCTATTGCAAAATGCATATATGAAGCTATTTATAGTATAGAGTATGTAGAGAAATCATCATTTGCTTCAAATTTTATAAAAATATAATTAAGAATTTCTTCTTGTAATGCTAGTTCAAAGTCCTAAAAATACCGTAGATCCATTGATCAAAACAAATCATTACAGTTGGTATTCACAAATTAATTTATAATTTTTAAAAACATTAACATTCCCAAATATTTAGTAGGTACATATTTAATAGGCTATTCAAAACCAATTTGATATGCATTAACCTTTCGATAAAAACAAAGGGGTTTTACCTTTCGCTGCAAACTATTTATATCTAACAACATCCGTCATTGGAATAAAAATAGATAATCATGTTTACAAATCCGCATTACGATGACAAAGTAAAAACGCAAGTGCGATAATGTATTCAGATTTCGACGACTCATTTGCGGGTATAAAGAGGCGAGAATACCTTGAGTATTTATTTACGTTATTATTTATTGAATTTTTAAATACAGATAGCGACAAGAGCGGACTAAAGCGCGAGTCGTAGTCGAAGTTGATTGTGCAATCGTTGTTTTGCAAATCTCCGCCTCTGGCAAGGCTGTCGACACGAAGCCAACGCGTGCGGGCTGGAGAGAACATTGGATCCTGTTCACAATGTACTTTGTCTATCAGCTAGACATTCCATTTGCAGCAATACATTATTTATGTTACTGTTATTTGAACACTATGATAATTGACACACGATAAGTTTAACAATATAAATAACGATGATAAAGGTTTTGTACTTTTTGTATAACATTTGCTTATCATATAAAAATATAGTGACAAATAATATTATCCGTTGAAAATATTTATTTGTTAGGTTTTCTAAGATCAAAAGTAACTAAGAATTTATCATTAACTAAAGAAATGAAAGACGTGTGTACTGTTTCTGACGGTACACGTTTCAGTTTAGTTAACAAAAATGTAACCTACATACTTGCGAATGACTATATCATCATAAATGAAGTCTCACGCAAACTGTGGCTTAAAACGTCTGTACTAATTAGAGTAATTAAAAATAAAAACAACAAACAACGATATATATTAGGTAATTGTTTTGGATCAGCATAGAGTACCTAAATAATCAACTAGTTCTTTGCGTGGATAAATAATTGACTCCGGTCGAGTTTGATCCAGTTATAAACAACTAAGAGCGCTATGTTTTCACTGCTGATAGACAAACACGACCCAGAGGTGTGTAACAATGAAGTAACAGCTCTCCGCCGTCAAAACACCTTGTGCAACGCACTCGCATTCCGAGAGCCCTCGATGCTCGGTGTCACTACTCCACTTAGCTTTCATTTTCTATAAATAAAACGACCAATGTTTTTCTGTAATAAAATATCTATCCGTCGGATTGAATTTCAGACTGAACTTTGAGCCAGACTTAGCAATCTAACAATCTCGAATCTCGATGATTAGGAACGTAGAATGTTATCTCGTCAATACGATTGCAAAAATTATTAGTTTAGATAATGTTGCCTGTAGATATTGAGGAACCATACTTTGTATCTGTTCATGTTAACAACGGAATCCATAAGAATACGAACATTGTATTATTCAAAATTCAAATGTTCGATTTAAGACGAACAAGTAAAAAACCAACGGAAGGTGAGTTAAATTTAGCTCGGTTTTATAGCTTCTATGATATTTTCGGTGCATAATTACAATTTTAAATTAAATGTCTAAGCCAAATCTATTCGATAAAATGTTGGCACGTCAATCTGAATCCGAGTCGTCGGCATTTCATTACGCGTCTAAAAACCTTTCAGTATAATGTATAATATTTATTTAAAACGTCTCATAATAAAAACTATTTGTCAACACTTGTGGTAATAAAACCGCTCTCTATCATGTTTTCTACAGAGACGTGGTATGCTATTCCGCCAAAAATGCAATCACTGAAGCATGCAGCATGAATGGATTGTCGACTTTCTACTATTTACATTTGGTTCAGAAAAGAAATTTTAAATTTCACTATGTGCTATTTATACATAAAGAATATGACACTTTTTAGAAATTTTATTTGTTAGAATCAGAAATACTGCCTTTTGGTAAAACACGAGACTACTTCTATAATTAAAAAATTCAAGAAACAAGGATTGGAATTCTGAAGATATTTTTTGTTAATGCAGAATTCTGTTGGAACGTTCAATTACAGTCGGCTTCCTTTGTAAACAGGCTGTGTTCGCGATTATGACACCATTCCACTCCAAACGAACGCAAAACAGTTATGTAACGTAGAAAGTTGCAATTCTCATTTACCGTAAGGCGGTATCTAGACTGTTGTGAAGACTTGCCGTCTAGCGGGTTGTTCTCGATGTTTCTCATTCGAAACAACTACCATCGACGCGAATTGAGAAAAAACAATGTGGCAACGAAGTGGAAAAGACGTAGTGATGCATAGTTTTTCCCTGGCGTACGCTAAATAATGGTCGTTTTAATGGCGCTTTCTTCATTAGTTTTGTTTGAATTCCTCGTTAAAATTTTGTTTCGTATAAAGCGTCAAAATACTTTACTATACCAAAAATAGCCGTTAGACAATATCCAAACTCATCAATTTAGTAAAATATAAATTATGGTACCTGCATTATGACAATGTGAGGAGAGAAATCCTCCTCTGAAACATTAACTATTGAGTTCATATTTTCCAATATTATTCAATACACCAAGAAGCTTATATCTAATACACTGGAGATTTCGGTATGAACATTAACGTGTAACAAGAAATTATTGCCCAGTTCATGTTTTTTATCACTTTCATACCTAACTAGGTATTGCCACTGTTAATACGAAGTTTTCCCAAGGCTACTATGTATGCTGTAATATTCTGTGCAAAAGGTTAGTTTTTGTACATGAGTTTGTTGATAAATTGCCAACAACGTCATTCAGAAGCATTGTTGGATGAGACAATTATTATTTATGCTAAATAAAATAAGTATCTAAACCAATTATTAAAAAGCGATACTCCCTGATTATGGGTAGTCACCATAATAAAATTGTAGCAACTCTCACTTTGTCAATATGGCATGTGTGTCAAAAAAATTGCGTCGCTTCGAATATTTAAATTAATATTGTTGCTTATTTAATAAATATTTTCCGAATATAAAGAATGTATTGTATTGTGCAAAATTGCAGAAGTGTTTGGACACCAAATTCTGGCATAGAATTTCACAGGCAAGTGTATATTTACGTTATTTACAATATTCCTCAATACTCCTGCATTTACCTGTTTAGAATCATTTCAATGGCAAAAATTGTCTAATTTAGCATCATTTTAGTAAGCAGTCATGTTAAATTTGTTATTTTCCTAATACTTTATCATTTTTCAACAAGTTTTCAATAAACAAATTTAACAAGTAAGGTAACCATGATGAAGAGTTGTTATGGATAGCGAAGAGAATATATTGTAATAACAATATTATGATGAAAATTTAGAACATCATTTTAAAGATTGTTACTAGTAATGAAGCAACACACGACATCGGTATTGCACTCACATGTAGTTATAAGATTGTTCGTTTTTACATTGAAATTTATACTTTTTTAACTTACCTCATATTTTTTTTGTTTAACGTATTTCAGCTTTCCAAAAAGTAAAATAAAAAGAAATATATGTGCCCATCAAGGGTAAAATTACTGAGGATTACGACCCAGAAAAAATACCTTTTGAAAAATAAACTTTGTAAAGTTAGCTGAAATTTGTGCAAGGCTGCTATAAACAGTTTTTCTTTGATGATTTTGGCTTGAAATTGACCCGTCGAAGCAACGCGTTATCGCGCGATAACGCGTAAAAGAAGATCTGAGTAGCTTACAATTTGGTAAACAGCATCTGATGCAAAACACAACTTTCCTCTATTTACAAAGGATGTTAATGCTATATATCGGTTCATATCCAAGCTTTGTAGCCAAAAGTTATTTAAAACTATCATTCTATACCAATTAAAATTGTATGTACCTATAAAGTATGACCAGTAATATTATAATATAATAAAAATATATGTCGTTATTATTTATAGACCATGATTTTTAGTTTTTTCTATTTTGAAAAATCCTGAATTTACAAACCAGCGTGGTCACTCCACAGAAAGAGACAAAAAACATAACTGACGTCATTCAAGGTCATATTTTCTTGTTACAAGTTAATGGTCATAGTGCAATCTCCAGTGTATTAGATATAAGCTTCTTGCAATACACAGAATGAGCGATGACGTTTTATCACTTATAATACCACAAGAGCTTCAAAATTATCGGGTATTTTCCGATAGGTTCGTTGCAAACAAATGAAGGAGTCAAGTTTTTAGTCAAGGTTAAAAAATCACGAGCGCGAAGCGCGAGTGATTTTTCCTGAAAAACTTGACGACTTTATTTGTTTGCAGGGAACCTTGAGGGAAATGCCAGATAATTTTGAAGCTCGTGTGGTATTCGGGGGATTATTTTTCCGTCCCAAATGTCGGCCAATAATTTCACAATTGAATTCAAACTGTCAGTTTGACGTCAACGACCAGAGAAAATTTTCAAAAAATTATCAGTATAATACCATGTAGGTTGTACCACGTGACGTCGAATGGTGCAATTCTATTGGTCGATATTTGGGTCGGAAAAATAATCTTGTAAATCTGCATTGTCTAATAATTACGTCCTGTTTACAAGAAGAGAAGCTTTATAAAAGAAGCGGCCTCGCATCGAATGCAATTATGGCAGAGCGGCATTCATGGGCGCCGTGGTCACGTTGTGTTGTTTGTAAACACATACATCCTACATGCAACATACCGAAGGTTATTACTAGTTTCACTTTACACAGGAAATGTCACACGTACGATATCCGTTTTCACGGAACGTCTAACGATTGTACGTGATGAATTAATTATTACTTATTATCCAAAATAATTTCCTACGTTAAAAGGCACATGCAGACATTTTGTTTTGTTGAATAAGGAAGGCGCGTAAGATCATCGAAAACATAGTTGATTTGTTAATATATGTACGTATAATGAGATATTTCATAAAATGTTGGCTTCATAAATCACAATTCTGAATTCGGGTATGGACACCTTGTGCTGTCTGATTTTTAACAATTGTCACAACAATATGTGGCCTTGGCTAATTTAAAATTTCTTGAACTTCTCAAAAATAATAACTATAATATAACATTGATAAATTCATAACCTCAAACGGAAAAAGAAAATGTTAATATTTCCTCCTTCGTGAGTCCATGTATTTTTACTCTTTAGGAACTTCTTGAAGTAAGTATGTATAAAGTTGAAAGTAAGATCCTCTACTACAACGTTAAAGTTACCAAGATGTAAAATTTTCTAAAAATTATTATTTTTTGGCTAATTCTAAACTATATATTATGTCCAAAGTTTCTCAAAGGTAAGGTTAAATTTGTTCCTCTATCCATTTTGTAAAGAGCCCTCGTGGGGTGGTTTGACGCCTTTTTTATCGCAATTAAGAGGCCGTATCGATTTTAGAGTGATTTTGACTTGTTTCTGTAATTCTTTAGGAGCTCGTTTAAAAAAACTAAATTAGTAACAATATGTTATAATATCTTAAATTAAAGATTTATTCAATATCTAAAAAGTGTCCGAGACAATTTATTGATTTTCATTGTCCAGTTTGTTTAATAGCCAATAACCTGAGGCGTGTTTCAATTTTTTCGATGCGGGACGTTCGTGTCTTTGTAGTTTACACAGAATTTAAAAGAAGAAGTTTTCTTATAAAATATACAACAATAAAGACACTGAGACACCCTAAAAAGTGTTCGAGGAATTTTAAGTACTTTTATTCAAAAATTCAAAGAAAATCTAAGTTAAAATAGCCTTACTTTGATGAAATTTTATGCGTGTATGGCGTCGAATTTCTAGTACAAATAACATTTACATTTTTAATAACTCAGCCCCCGGAATCACAGACACAATAGAAAATCTATTGTGTCGTGGACCGATCGGGCCGCGGGGCTCAATGGGCTAGTACAATTTCTAATACAACAGAGTTAAAAAAATAAAAAAAATAAACATTAAATGATAGCTTAAAAATTTGCAATAAAAAAATACATATTATATGTTTTATGAAAGTAATGGAATAATTTAAAGTTCTCTAGAATTTTCGATTATATAGGTCTGCCGTAACAGCGTTTGCGCTCCCGTATATAATCGAAAATTCTTTTCTTAAACGAGTTCTAAA
>CAJQZM010041866.1:49636-71456 GCA_907164665.1 Colias nastes | reverse complement strand
ATAATCGAAAATTCTTTTCTTAAACGAGTTCTAAAGAATTACAGAAACAAGTCAAAATCACTCTAAAATCGATACGGCCTCTTAATTAATTTATTCATCAGTAATAGAATAAAAATTCATTGCATTCATCGCATCGAATTCACAAAAAAATATTAAATACAGTGAAAAATAACATTATTATAGGAGAAAGACGCAGTTTCACAAATTTATTTATAAATACGTAAATATTTCAAAGTAAACGTAATATGATGATTTATAATGAATGAGTGCGTAAAATGAAACAATGAATAATATTATCGTGAATATTATAATGACTACTAGGTTAAGAATTTTAGTTGAACTCTGCCCGAGCAGATATGTAGCTATTGAACGATGCAAATAGCATTTGGTATTTATTATGTTTCTTTTAATTCATTGAAATATTATTGCAATTTGCATTACAATTTGTCAACTTCTCTTCTTTTATATCGTTTCTAAAATAGCTTAGTATGTACCTATAAATAATTTTTACGTTTTAATAGGATACTCCCAAAAAGTTCAATATTATTTGAGATCTACGGTCTAGTGCGGTCTACGGTTTTGTCGACGGATATCGGTCTACGGTTATAGGAGGTCTGTAAGCTTACGAGCGGCGGAAACAAAAATAAGTTTTAACTTTTAAGTTACATTTGGTGTGTTATATTTTGTAACTTGACACAAAATTTCAAATTAATAATTAATTTAATGAATACTTTGAATCATTACGTCTAGTCTTGATGGAACTGTATTTTATAGTTTTAACTGAAACATGTTCGGAAACAAATTGTAAATGTAACCTTATCGAAGAACAATACAACAGACATTAAAAATATATTTATCTCGAAAATATTACAGTAAGTACGTGCAAATATCTATAAATAAGTACGTGCTTTTTGATTTCCGGGTCAAATTTCGAGTAATTCAGGCAGTAGAACATCAATTCCAAGTGTTCAGCGGCTGTCAAGAGTTACACAGATCGTGCTAGAAGACGAAACAAAACACGCCATGCGCTGTAGGTATGTAACTAATGCGCAATCAAAGGAAAGTCCAGTATAAACAGCGTGATTCAGTGTTTACGAGTACAGAATGACCGAGTTACCATGTTAGGTGGTGACTCTTACCTCGTTCCGATGTCACGATCTGGGTACGTGCAATGCCTTCACCTAGTTATCACCTCCTGTAGATGCTCGGATGTCTTCTAACGCCTGCAAAAGATACTCAGTATCATCAATCATGAATGGTATTTTGAGATATTATACTCATAAAAAGCTTTCGTTTTTTAGTGGCTATGAAACTATTGTATGTACTCCGACTGACACATTCGCTGAATACCTACCTATGTCGTTTTACTATTTCGTGTAAATAAATGTACTTCATAGGTAAAAAAAGATAGGTAGGTGCCTAGTAGTGGTAGAAATCAACAATACTGATTTACCAGTCACCCAAAAAATATCCACCTTGGTTTAGTAGCGGTTTGAATACGACATACCGAGGTTCGAAATTCAATGGACTAACTTTACATCCATAGACGTATGGTAATTGGTATCAGTTGTTATTTTTTATGATATCATGTGGTAACCGAATTTTAGTTTTGAAGTAGACGCTCCAAGTCTTCTACTAACAAGCTGGATATTTACGAAGAATGCTCGTGACATTTATATTACCAAGTTAGCTATTGCCACTTAGTTTATATGGCGACAGCGGGGTAGGTACTTCGAAGATATGAAATATTAAAAATAATCAAGAAGCAAAATCAAATTAAATTAGGTAGTTTAAGTAGACAATATCTGTAGTGTAATGTCCACTTTTAATTTAAATAAGCGAATTCAACCAGGCTCTCACCTAGGTATCTTACGATGTTGAATGGGTAGCCGGGTAGGAAACACTAAGCTCAAATCGTGCTCAAATCCTATCAAAAGTCCCTGAACACATTACACAAGGACAAGGTGGGCAGGTATTATCTGGTTTTCTACTTCATATTATATTTTTAAGAACATAATATTGGGTCGGTAAGCGATTTCCCTAATCTTGCAGATTAATTTATATTCCCTAATTTTTTTTCTATATATAGGTTGTATTATTGAAATTCGATAATATTTTTTAATAAATAGAAACCTTAAACTTTTGGTATTTTATAATACATATCTATTTTGAATAAATGAACGACATTGAATTGACAAGATTAGAATTTAGATTCAAATTTCAAGGCCGTCTAGTATATTCAGTGAAAGTTTGGTTATGTGTACTAGGATAATGTTAAACTATTCCATAAATGAATGATATAAGAAACACATGGAAATATCCACAGGTCTGTAAAATATAGATAAATCCAAATTCTAACATACCATTTCAGTTTCCGTTCTATAAATTGACCTCGTTAATTCGTTGTTGCCAAATTCTTCACACACCACGTATAAAAAGACTCAACAAAGAATTATTGATCAATTTAAACCACTTTCACCTTATCAACAAAATCACAAAGCGCTTCGAAAACAAAAACAAAATTTAATAACTCCTTTAGTCATTTTTCAAAAAAAGTATTATCATTATAACAGACAGACACAAGTCATACACCTAAACGTCAAAAAAACAAAGCACCATTACGGTACGATTCAGTTTATACAGCGACATCTAGTTCTCACTCCTTATCACTAATATGTAACGTAATTTTCTAAAATAACAACTTATGAAAAAGCCTTTAGTTTACCAACTTGTTGACTGTTGAATCTGCAGCCAAATTTAATATCTTATTAAATGATGGATTAAAAATTTATTTATTAGATGTTTTAACACGTTGCCTGTCCAGAGTACTTTGGATAAGGTTGTCGTGACGTCCAATTATTTTTTTTCGGCCAAACTGTTTAATTTTATGTACTTAGAAAGAATTTACAAATGATTTTCAATAAAACTTATGATTTTACTGAATTTCAGCATTGCATTATTTTTAATGCACGGACGTGGCAACTAGAATACCGTGCATTACAAATAATGCACAGACGTAGTAGCTAGAACATTATGGATGACATAGACAAATAAATACATTTTTATGAACTTATTATTGCTTTTCGTTCATATCATTGTCAATGTCATTCAAAATTTTCATTGTCATATGTCATAAATGTCATTTTTACCGCTAAAACGAATATTTTCGTTGGTAAACATCATTCGAATTTTTCGTTTTTTTTTTTTTTTTTTTTTTGCCACTGATGCAAGGAAGAAGACTTCACAAGTTACAACCGAGTGCATTCCATGTAAAAAACCATTTTGCTTACAATGTTATAACGAATCTCACTAATTACCAGTGGACTTTATTCAAATAATAATGCTTTTCAATAACCCAATTCATGTTACCAACCAATAAAAAAAAATTCGCGGGACATTGGTGTTTTATTATTCCCAATTCACTGCTCATACGTCTGCAAAATATTAAAGACGTAGCTATCACGTCCAGTCTACAAAACCCCATTCAAAAAGAATAGACTCGTGCATTATCGATAAAGCACGGACGTCACAGCAGCAGCCAAAAATGCATTATATATAATGCACGGACAGGCAACGTGTTAAGTTAGCGTATGTACTTTCTTTCAACGCCATCTATGAATTGTTTAGATTACTAATTGTAAACTATCTTCACTTCTTTGTAGGTAGGTGTTTGTAAGCATAAGCATACATAGTTGTATTACGAATCTTATGAGATGGTTCTAAGTTTAATATCTACAAAAAAATACTAAGTACCTACTAACTTCCACTCAACGATCGATACCTAGTATAGAGGAAGAAAATATTATTATAATTTACCATAAAATAGAACAAGAATTTGAACTGCAGGCTTCAGGAAGCGTGGTTATCGGAGCTTCGCGACTGTATCGGACACCGGTGCGGAATCAGACAGCATCGATGCAAAAGCAAAAAAAATTGATTTATTGTCATAACTAAACCACGCAGTTTTAACCACATCGTGTATGATAGAATATTCAACACGAATAAAAAATTATTATGTAATTATTATAATTCGAATCGGTAGTTGCCGATATAAGCGCTCGTTTGATTCGGTTCACAATTCCATTCAACTAGGTAGCTTTTATATATTTACTTTAGATTGGTGTTGATAATACAATATGGGTTATTAGGACTTAGGAGCAGTTTGAAATAAAAAGACCAAATTTAATACATCAATTTATTAATCGGAATTTTAATACTGTATTACATAGAAGAAATGCACTTCTTAGAAACATTCAGAAGACCTCCCTTTGGGACAGTTTTATACGGAGCCTCTCTCCATTTTAACATACATACAAACGAGTTTGAATAAATACAAACTATGTACTTTTATAATGAATAATATTTATGAAGATCTGCATTGCCACATACTTAAAAATCTATTTATATTTTTGACAAACCGTAATTTGGAAAATAAATTCTTTAATATTTTGTATAGTTTAGCATGTACTACTATATGCCTATGAGATAATCTGGTTGATTAAATAAAATTTTGCAAATAAACAACAAATAATAAAACCTTTTCATAACGTTAGTTTGTCGCTGCCACAAATTTGTCAACAACATCATCACAACAAAAAAGTGGGATTCACTTATGAAAAGAAATACCTACAAATTCAAGTCGGTGACTGCTTAGAAAGATGTTTTGACACATATCCAACATAGTGAATAATAAATTTTGGAAAAAACACACAGCACGAGAAAACTACCAATATAAATACAGACATCTTAATTCATTCAGTCAAAAGTGGAACGAGTATAAAATATTCAAATAGAAATAATCATAATCAGTCTTGTTTAGAGAAAAGTTTAATCAACGCGACGAAAGTGTTTAATAAACGCGCCTTGATAATAATATTTATCATCACACAATACAATATGTTAGATATGATGTCATTCCTTCTCTTGGACGTAACTAGTATATAAATTGCCTGTTAAGCTACTTAGTGTTATTATCACAGTTGTTTAGTAGAGGTGGGTACAGTACTTTGTACATATTTAAATACAGGAGCTCCCCCTGCAAATCCGTGACCATACTCGACATGACACGCTTGCCGATATTATACGCAACTATCTACTCTAGCCCGGCCGTCCTACTTCGAATAAATTATCTTTGTATAACAACTTTCACAAAACTAACGACAGTTCAGGCTAGAAGAATCATCTTTTAGATGAAAATATGCATAATTATACTCTATCATTGCAGTCTTTCTCTTATAATGTACATAAAAATTAAACCTCGTATCTGACATGTCCTATACGAGACCCACGTATTGTTCACCCCATACAAGTTTTTACCCGCGCGTCATAAACATACATCATTTATCATCCGAGATGCAGTCTAGAATGGGATTTCGAGATAATAACTATTACGTCCCTTTTGAACTGGTACAATTTTGTCACCTCAAGATAAAACGTGAAACTAAACTGAATAACAATAAAATATTAAACCTTACACCTATCATATAATACATCTGTGAATGACCTGAAAGCTTTGTAGTCACAAACATTCTTCATGAAATTCGCTCAAATAGTCAAAAAATATATTTTTTGTATAGTAAAACACTTTCCATACGGAAGTGTTCTTATGTATTAACAATTGACAAACGAAACGATAGGTTATAGGATACAGTAATGAAATATCACAGATTTTTACCTCTTTGGACAGTAACGGGCTTCTAGAACAATTCACAATAAATACCTGCTTTATTTTGTACCAATTGACCTCTTTCCGCAGCCCTTAGAACCCCTTTACGTACAAAGAAACTCCAGTAAATAACTACTGATGTAATGTGTGAAATACAATTACAAAAATAATCGAAAAACAAATCTGACGAAATCACTTATTTGTCTAAGAAACGAATTGTAACCGTAGTTCGATTATTCGTATTAACGATCAAAATATTAATCTTCCTAAGTTAAATGCATGTATTTACATTTCTAACTTTGTTGAATATCATAGGAGGAATTTAAAATTCAAAACCCTAATGTCTATGCTGTCTTCATAGACTCATACTTCTAGGCATAATACTCAATGTAAGATCTAATTTTCGTAAAAAATAATGTTGACTCATAATGTGAGCAATATCACATTATATTACAAAAGAAAATATATGTCTTTATCTGGCAATACAGATGGTCTCGGTTGTATCAAAAGCATTTCAATTTTCTTATACTAAGTTGTCCCCCATTTTCACTGGATAAGATCATCATTAACAATAAAGTAATAATTTATATAAAATATTCAGATACTATATCAGCATTTGAAAACCTTCCCTAGAATTTCACACATCTTCTATATGTTTCGTGCATTTCGTACATCATACAGACATTTAAAACGAAAGGCACCCAGGGATACATAAGAGGGTACCAACACCGACTACTCTAACAAATAGTGATTTTTAAAATCTAAAGGTGGTAATGACTTACTGCTCATTTAATCCACCATAATTATGTGGACCATTTTTTGTTAGTCGCAAAGCACAATTGCTGGCCTAAATGATTTGTATATGGTAAATTATAATTAAATTAATATAATATCCGTAACAGTTAGGTACTTTAGAGTCTAATTTATTGGCAATTTTAATTAGGCAAGGTATGGTATGTCAAATATGAATATTTTCAAGCATTTTTACAATGTGACTAACAAAAAATTATCCCTAAAACTAACACACTTATTATATATTTAGTAATTGAAATCGATCTGAAAGATAATTCACAAAAACATTTAGTTTACAATATCCAAGTATGTAATTGTCTCTCTCAAAAAAACCAATCATCTTTTTTGTCAAAAATAGAACAAGCCATACAAATAAATGTGAATTGCAAGCTTTCAATCAGATCTAAAAAATTGTTAATTATTATTAAATGATAATAATAAAAAAAAAACACCTCCCAAATTTGAAATCTAACTGTTACAACTAAGTACGAATCAATGAAAAATATATGATATGATAAACAAATTAAAGTGCGCAACCTATAATTAAATTTAGGATCGCCAGAATCTTTTACACCTAACACAATTTTAAAATTAACTCTTCTTTGATTTAAATTAAATACAAAACTAAATAAAAACTTCCCTTTGTAAACATGGAATTTCATGTAAACTACTTTAAAATACATTTTCTGGCAAACCCATAGGATTGTTATGTTTATTGTTGAACAGGAGCAGCATATAGCAGAGGGCCTGGGGGTAGGTGAGGGTAGGGCACTCCGGCGCCGACCGCAGCTTGGTAGCCGCAGGGGCCTCCTCCACCGACACCGCCGCCGTAGAACTTGCCTCCTATAAAAAATAAATGTCAATACAAATAAAAATTAACAAAATAATTTATACAATGTAACATTGTCTAAAAATGTGAACAAAATAAAAGAACGAAAAAATTGTCTCTATAAAAAAATCATACCAAGCATTTCCTGATGATGAGGATGCATTTGTGGATAGTGAGCGGTAGCAGCAAAGTGAGGAGGAGGTGATCCATAGGAGGAGCCCGATCCACTGGACTTGTTGCCGCTGTTGTTATTGTTGCGATATTGTTGGCCATTGTTACGCTGGTTGTTGTATGGGCGTTGTTGACCATACCCATTTTGGTTGTTGTATGCATTCTGATAACCATTGTTATAACCGCCCTGGTATGTGCCCATCGAGTCAAATACATTGGGACTTGGGAATGGTACAGGTTTCTGGTAATTGTTTTGTCTGTAGCCTTGATTATTCTGGTTCTGGTTTGAGAAGCGTGGTGGTTGTTGTGTAAAGTTCTGTGCCTGGAAAGTATTCTGTCCGTCATCACTGGATCCATTGGCCATCTTGTTATTCCACTGGTTGCTCTTTTGGCGTGGTGAGCTTGATCCACTGTTGTTTTCCTTACGCTGTTGCCAACGGTTGCGGCCTGATAAAAGTAATAATATTAATACTTGATCATTGTTTTTTATATAAAAAATTATTTAAATCTTAAGTGCTTTTTACCAGAGCTATTGTTGTTGGTTCTTGCCATTTCATTCAATTTTGCAGGTGGATTTTGTCCAGTTTCCCGGAGCACTCCAACGAGAGCGCGAGCTTGGCGGGCATCTCCACTTGTGAAGTAAGTGTAAGCTGTACCAGACTGCTGGCAACGTCCAGTGCGACCTGTTACAAAAATTAATATGTGAATTTAAATTAATATTCTATACTATAAGGCATACATTAATAAAATAATTATTTATTATTTAAAAGATATATTACCAATTCTATGAATATAATCTTCAGAGGAATTAGGGTAATCAAAGTTGACAACAAATTTGACATCCTCCACATCTAATCCACGTGCAGCTACATCAGTGGCAATAAGTATGGTTGTAGCTCCATTACGGAATTCTGTGAGAACAGCATCTCGTTCTGGTTGCGACTTGTCCCCATGGATGGCCAAAGCTTTATGCCCGTTACGACGTACGGCACGCGCAATATCATCAACCTAAAACATAATTAAAATTTGTATTTTTAAAATTATTATTTTTTTTAGAAGTTCTCAAACTCATATAATGTAAATGAAACTTACCTTCTTTTTGGTCTCTACAAACACAATGACTTTATTGTCTTTTTCAGATGCAATCTCTTTCAGTAGGTTACTGAGCTTCATTTCCTTCTCATGTTCTTCACATACTTCAATGATTTGCTTTATGTTGTTGTTGGCAGACAGGTTAAGAGATCCAATGTTGACTTTAATGTAGTCAGTTAAGAAATCTTCAGCCAAAGCTTGAATTTCTTTTGGCCAGGTTGCAGACCACATCAAAACTTGACGATCAGGGCGGATTTGTTCAATGATTTTACGGATTTGAGGTTCAAAACCCATGTCTAACATCCTGTCAGCTTCATCAAGGACCAAATAAGTGCAACGGCGCAAGTTGGTTGTGCCCCTTTCCAAGAAATCAATCAGACGTCCTGGTGTAGCAATGACTATCTCAACACCTCTTTCTAAATCTCGAGCCTGGGGCCCCTTGGGGGAACCACCAAAGAGGCAAGTGTTTCTGATGCATCCACGGGCACTGTAAGCTTGGGCTACTGATTGAATTTGCTGCGCCAATTCACGGGTAGGTGCCAGAATGAGAGCAATAGGACCATCACCACGCTGGATCCTCTGTTGATGAACAATATGAACTGCTGCAGGTAGCATGTATGCCAGCGTCTTTCCAGATCCAGTGGATGCAATACCAACCATATCACGACCAGATAAAGCAATAGGCCATCCCTGTGCTTGGATACCAGTAGGTTCTTCCCAACCTTGTTCCTTGATAGTGTTCAAAATATGGTCTGGGAAATTGCCTTCATCAAACTTCTGATTTGGTCTTGGCACATTATTTCCACTCACAGTAATTTCCTTAGCAGCCCTGAACCTTTGGACCTCATCATCGGTACGAGATTCAACATTGGCATGTGGTTTATAGAAGTTCTTTTGAATTGTTTCAAGTTGTCCCATGTCCCATACAGGTTTAACTAATCCATCACCAGGATGTTTTGCTTTTCTGCTCTGTAACTTGCGGTCATTGAAATCTTGATTTTGTCCATTGTTGGAATTAAAAACTTTCTTTTGAATATACTGTTGTTGTTGAGCATTTGTTGGAGATCCATTCGGATTATTGTAATTTTTGGGAGCAAATCCATTCTTTTGGAAGCTATGTTGTTTAGGACCACCAAAATCATTTTTAGAGTTATAGAACTGCATATTGCTTCCAGATGCATTATCACCCTCATACTCTTTCTTTTGCATCTGATTGTTGTTATAATTGTTTCTGGGTCTATATTCTTTTGGACCCCCAAAATCATTCTGATTACCATTTTCATTTTTGTGGCCATTAAATTCTGGCCTTACACCATTGTAATCATTTCTGGGCCTAAAATTTTTGTTGCCCATATTATTTCTGGGGGCAAAGTTCTTAGGGCCTCCAAAGTCAGGGGGTCCATTGAAAAAAGGCATCTTACCGAATTGTTCATTCCGGTCTAAGCGAGGTCTGAAACTGAAATGTAATTTTATAGAAGGTTTACATTTGAGATAAGAGTATTACTTGTAATACTTTTATTTCAAATAATGCTTAGATTTTTCTTTTCAATATGCTTTTATTGACTTGCAACTGTATTAACCTTTACATCTTGACCCATTTTTTATTTTTTATCCTGCTATGGATCACAAGGATTCAATAATTTTCTTATGTATACTCTGTATAAGAGTGAGAAACTTTTGTTGATTCTATCATTACATAAATTTTTATTTATATAGATGTTGACTTTACTTAATTTAATAATTAAAGAACAGAATTGTTTTTATTGTACAAATTTTAGTATTTTTTGTTTTGATTTAGTATCAGTAAACCTTCATTATGCTATTTAAAACCCAATTTTTTTGAAAAGTAATTAGGTAACAAATCATTAATCATAACATTATAAGCATTTGTGTATTTTCTTAATTTAGATCTAGTTTAAAATTAGAAAATACACTATCTACCCCAGCTTCACCCATGGTAAAAATTAATAGCCTATTGCATTCGAGGACCATGTAAATATGAAACAGTGAAAAAAAAATTGACTTTTCAAGTAAATATTGGTAATGTTCGAATAAAAACTCTTCAACTGTAAACAACTTCAACATTCAATGCACACAGCAATAATAAAACATTACTTGGAATAATATTTTTCATGACTGGGTACAAGTACTAAAATATTTTTTGAGATTAAGTTAGGGGAATAATAAAACGAGCGACTGAAAATAAAATGAGCGACTGATGATGAGATACTGATTTAATAACTTGAGCGGTATGAATTTGAGTAATCGACGAATAAACTAAACAAGCAACGAATATTGGTTGATAATAAAATACAGATTGAGCGTACTAAAGGAGGGTTGTGATTAATCCATTTGATATATTAGAATTCTAACTGTGTGATTACATTACTATATGAGCGACTAAATTACTAGTTGAGCGAATAGATTACTAAGTGAGCGACTAAATTACGCTCATCTAGAGCGACTAAAAACACTAGAATAAATTGTTCAAATAGTTATTTGATAAAACTTTCTAACTGATAGTACCTACTCTGTCCATACTAGTATTTTTCAAAGTGATTTTTCTATTCGAAATACCTCGATTAAGATAAAATGCCACTCAGTATAAATAAATCATATGCCAAATAATGAAAAAAATACAGGACGTAATTTTGTCACTCAAACAATTAATATTAGGTCGCTCAAATACTATGAAGCTGCTCATTTTGTATTTTATGTAACGCAAATTTATGTTTGTTAGTTGCTGATCTATTAATTTCATCATCGCTCGCAGTCAGTCGCTCACTTAGTAATTCTGTTACCCCAATTAATTATTTTTGATAACTAAAACTTTAATTTACAGTCACTCGTTTAAATACTACCCATTAAGTTATATCCGAAAAATGTCTAGATTAATAAGTAGCTATTAGTGTAACCAAATTGCGATGCTATAATAATTAATGTAGGTATATAAGGTTGTATATCCTCTTTATGTAGCTTCAACTATACTCTATACAGTACAAGTAGACTCGATATAACACTAGTTATACGCAATCGACGCGTATGAAGGTCAATAATATCGCGCATGCTAAATAAGATCCACAAGTAAGTATAAAAAAAACGAATGAATTTTTTAGAGAATTTCTATTGATTTCAAAGACAGTTTATATAACCAATACAATGGTGATTTCTAGAATTAGTTTTAAGCTTGACTATACGTATTGAATAACATTTTTCTATCCTCCATTAACAGCTGGACAAATTGCATTTCACAAAATGGCCGCTGCCTCAACCTATTCTAACATAATATTAAAACAATCACTTTCTAAGTTAATAAATAATATAAGCAAAATTAACTTACATTGGATGTTGATTATGAAAGCTGTTGTACTGCATTTTGAAGCTTTGAAAGACCTCGGGAAAGATGTTTTATACGTGGTGGTGTAGGATGGAAAGTATCTGAAATTCACTCAAATTAGAATACTACAAGAAACTAATATTCTAAATGATAATATTTACTCAAAATTAGACTTAAACTTACCTCTCAAATGAGAGAATTTAGATATTTAATAAATTTGTCATTCACCAGAATCCACCTTACAGACCCGGCGAACGAACAACTCGATAATGAAAATATGGCGGACCTTCACCGGAAACGGCGGAAAGAGAAAAACGGAAACAGTTAAATGTATTGCTACTATTAAAAATAATGGAGGTTTCTGCGAGGTTTCATAATTAAAATGGTTTCATTGTGGTTTCATTGCATTTTAATATAACGTTTTGCAATTGCAACTAAATGTGTGGCTTCTTTTCGTAATGTAAATTATTTATAACATTATAGACTGTTCTGTGATTGTAGATGAAAGATGTCGTCACCAATGCAAATTTAGCACCCCATCAATGGAATTTTGGGTCGAAAATGACCTTAATCGATAGGTCTCCGTTAAGTCCTTTAAGGCCCCACATTTTTTTTTGTTAGGTCCCTTTTAGTTTTTTATAAATATTTTTTTTTTAATTTGGGTATAAAAAAGTACACTTTAGCACCTCATCCATAGACTTTTGGGTCGAAAATGACCTTAATCGATAGGTCTCTGTTAGGTCCTTTAAGGTCCCACAATTTCTTTGTTAGGTCCCCTTTAGTTTTTTTTATAAATATATAATGTCGTATTATACGAACGCGGAGTATTACAATATGATAATGTGTGTGGGTGCAGAGGATGGTAATCTCGCAAGAGGGAGGAAGACACTTTGAACACTTTCTTTAAATTTAAATTTAACAAGCGAACGTATTTTTGTTCGTTTCGGTGGTAGTTGGTTAAACTATGGTATGACAATTCAAAAGTGCTTCTAGAAGAAGTATAATTGAATGAATAAATGTTTGAGTATCGGTGCTTTAGTGTGTTGAGAAGTGAAGTGTGTGATAATGCATGTTGTATGCTGAAATTTCTACTAGTTGGTAGGTAGGTATATACCTTATTTCAATATCATTGTACAAAAATAATTGATACGCATGTAAATAAAAACTTAAGTAAACACTATAGGTATGCTCCATTAGATAGACGATAGGAAATCCGTAACACCCTGTATTATGCCATTGTACATGTTTAAGTCTGTATTATGCCATTGTATTATGCATAAATATATTGACACTAACACCAGGTAATTTTAATTCTGGATTGAAAAGTAGGTTTTTAATAAATAAGCACTCTCTGAACAATTGATTTATTGATTTAATAAATGAAAGGATACCAATTTAAATTTCGCGCTGTTTATGTATGATGTGCGCATGCCTTAATGCTCTAAGGCGCATGCGCAGGTTTTGATTGTTTTTTAATAATTAAATAAATAATTTAACATTTTCAATGATGGACCTATACGGACCTAACGATAAAGAATACGATTTTGATAAAATTCGCCAATTTTGCTATGGATAAGGTGCTACAGTGTACTTTTTTATACCCAAAATAAAAATAAAAATATTTATAAAAAAACTAAAGGGGACCTAACAAAGAAATTGTGGGACCTTAAAGGACCTAACAGAGACCTATCGATTAAGGTCATTTTCGACCCAAAATTCTATGGATGAGGTGCTAAAGTGTACTTTTCATACTCAAAATTTAAAAAAATTATTAAAAAAAACTAAAGGGGACCTTACAAAAAAAATGTGGGACCTTAAAGGACCTAATGGGGACCTATCGATTACCGTCGCCGCACATGAGCCACGGGCCACAGCCACAAACGCCGCCACGCACAAGAAGCGAGCAGCGACGATTAGAAGCGTGTGGCGGCCACCGGCGTCAACCGTGTGCGGCGAGTCCATATAAAATGTATGAAAAGTTCAGGAAATATGCCGGTGGCGGCGTTTTGTGGCCGGTGGCCGGTGGCCCGTGTGCGGTAGCCCTTAAGGTCATTTTCGACCCGAAATTCCATTGATGGGGTGCTAAATTTGCATTGGTGATGTCGTCGGTCACATCGTCGGCAAATAAAAAACTCGTTTGTCTGCGAAAAAAATTCACATCCATGGCCACGACTTTTCAATCTGAAAAGCTTACTGAAAAGAATTAATTAATTATTTTATGAGGTATATACAATTAATTTATGTATATAATATTATGTTTGTAATATCATAAATCTATTTTTTAAAGTGAAACTTCGTTAGGCGCGTTGAGACCACAGTTGAGACTTTTAAAGGTCGCGTCATGGTAATACCATCACGTCATGGAGTATGGTCCGTGGAATCACAGCTACCAAATAAATAAACCCTGAATAAACCAAAATAATACTATAATTGCGCAGTCTATAAAATTTATTATATTGACTGATATAGTGATCTATCAACGCACAGCCCAAACCACTGGACGTATCGGGCTGAAATTTGGCATGCAGGTAGATGTTAGTACGTAGGCATCCGCTAAGAAAGGATTTCCCGAAATTCTTGCGGGAACGGGGAAAAACGGGGATGCAAGTACAAAGTCGTGGGCGGAAGCTAGTTTATTATATCGATAAAGTAAATTTTACGCGAACTTATTTTTAAAATAATTACTCCTAGAACTTAAAACTTTTAATATTAATTTGTAATCGTTTTATTGGTCTTTAGCCGACTTCAAAAAAAGAAGGAGGTTCTCAATTCGACCGTTATATTTTTTTGTAAATCAACAATTCAACAAAGCTATAAAAAATAAATGTGTTTTGTATAACGAAATTATTCTAGAATCTAGATACCTTGATACCATGTCTAGATCACAGATATATATAATTAGATTTTCAGTTTAAATCTATGTATACTGTTTATAATATTATAGAAGGTCAAAACTGTACCTACATTTGTACTGTTGAATATTTTTTTAAAGAATACTTGGGGCCCGGGCGTGATCAACAATATATACCAAAGCCAAAAATATAGTTTATATAATTTTTTTTCCGTAAATATGTTCAAGCTAAACTCAAAAAGTACTGCATGTGTGACTGCATAGATTTACATATTTCAAATTTGGTACAGATATAGCTTGAGACCTGAGGAGACGACATAGGATAGGAAATCTCGGAAATCCCACGGGAACGGGAACTATGCGGGTTTTTCTTTGACTAAGCGGGTGAAGCCCTAGCCCTAGCGGAAAGCTAGTGTCAATGGAAAAAGTCTTCGCCCATTGCCATCATTCAGAAAAAAAAAATAAGTGTCAATTTCAAAAATGACAATCTAAAATCAGTGAGTGTCTACGGTGAGTGTCATGTCATTAGCGCAGCGTAAGCGAAATACCAACTCATACTTGTATTTATACATAAGGTGATTGCTACGATCTGTTCCCAGCCAATGTCCCGCTAGATGGCGCTGAATTCTACATTTCTAGTTTATTTGAGTTTTTGCGTAATTGGAAAAGATTAAGGTCGTAGGAATAGTCATGGCGGTTACTGAATATTATATTTTATTGAAATATGTCATATTATTGCCTTAAAATCCACCCAATTCGGTAAAAAAATGCATTATAACATCTGTCATTGCATACAGGGTCGTTTACACACACAGACGTATACAAAAATGATAAAGATTTAAGTCTAGATGGCGTGAATGTAAAACAAGTAGGATTGTTATAAAAATAAAAGTTATATTTGTTGGCGTAAACTATTTTGTTGTAATTTTGGGAAATAAATAATGTCAAAATTGATTACAATAAAACGCAGTTTTATTTTATTACATTACACTATTGTTTTTTTTATCAAAACATGTATTTGAAGTAGCATATACCTATGATATAATATTATGCTAAGAATAATTATTCATACAACAACAAATCTAAAACACTATTTACTATGGAAAAAAACCAGGAAGGTGAAAAAGATATTTACGATTTCGACGCACTCGACTTTTAGTAAAATATAGTAGGTAAAAATTAAACAATGGTAATGTAAATTCTAAACAAACTACTACCAAAATACAATTAGAACAAAAATCATTTGACTTGTTTATTTCACCCAGAGGCCAGAGGCGGCTCGTGACAAAATTGTATAGGTGTTCACTTGAAATAAAACAACGAAAATACAATAGCGTTCGGGATGATTTATTACAAAAAAATGAGCACCACATTTTATAAATGTCTATAACACTAAAAATTACAAAGTACAGGCTATTTCAAAACGAATTCAATGACTAGGTATCAATAATTAGTAAATCACCGAATTTGCATTCGCGAGCGTAGGTATCCATAGTGTTTGTCACTGACGGTCACTGACCTCTATAACTTATAGTTATAGAGGTCAGTGGTGTTTGTTGTGTAAACATGTATGTATTTGAGTAGTTAGTAGCATATTATATTCTGAATTTCTGATCCATGCCTATTCACTCAAAACTAATAACACTAATGATTTGTAACAGTAAATTATTTCAATAGGTAGGTATTTGAACATTTCCCAACAAGACGTAAGAATAATTATTCGTAGGTATACAAGATACAATAACAAATCTAATACACTATTTATTATTTTATTATTTACTAGCGGTCCGCCCCGGCTTCGCCCGTGGTACATGTTTACGTTTTCTCTCCATAAGAAGTAATAGCTAGAGAGCTAGCGCAAAGCTACCTGTATGTATTTGACCAGACCTGGATTTTTGTGTGTTGATTCCCCTAATAATACCTACTATACATGAGATGAGGAGTCACTAAGCCCAGAGTGGTGGACGGGGCGCGCGCTTAGGTAAGACAGGTGGAAATTTTTGGCGAACTTTGAAACCATTTGACCACGTCTGCCATTTTGATATTTGAAAATAGATTATTATTACTATCGGAAAATAACAATGGCAGACCATTATCACGCGGATAACATTCTGGCAGACACTTATGAAAGTGCTGAAAAAAATACAATTTTGAAAGTATTTGACCAGATCTGCCATTCATATATTTTATTTATTAGGGTCTTAAAAACTTATTTTCGAAACGGCAGACATTTTCATTGCGTACAGACTTCAGCAGACAACAAAACTTTACAGACTTCAGCAGTCAACAAGACTTAGCTTCTACATGGTCAGATGTATATATGTATTACGTTCCCTGACCTTACATCAATGATTTACTTTATTAATGTTTTTATGGTCATTTACATTTAATTTTGAAAACTATGGAATAAAATTTATAAATTTGATGATACAAAACTAAATATACATTTGTAAAGAATCTTAAATATAAAGTTGTGTTGCAAATAACAAATCATCATTTAAATATTTAGTTTATTTCTTTATTTAAGAAACAATTAACAATTACAAAACAACATAAAAAAACACGCATGCATTTATTGAAATGTTCATTCATCATCACTATCGTATGGCGTTGTGTGACTCGTCTTCATAATCCATTGAATCGGATTCTGTAAAAGTAAAACGTAAATTATATAATAAAAGAAATGAGTAAAGTCAAAAATAATTATTAAAGAGTTAATCATTATAAACTTACCTAGTAAGGCAATGCCTTTGATGTCGCACGATGCCGCCGCGCCGCCAGTGTAGGTACTTCTGCTGCTACATGAAAATATGCTAGGGTTGCAACAAATGGGAAATAAAACAATTGTGATTATTACTATTATGATGTAATCATTTATTCATATGTACATTCAAAACAATTGCGATTATTAAATCTGATGTAATTATTTTTTCATAAATATATAATTATTATTAATTACATAATATATTGCACTGTGAAATATTTACGTATCACTTTATTTTTGATGTTCTTAATTGTCTTTTATAAAATTTAAGTGACGCATTCGCATTGGGATCAACAATCCGATAAGAAAAGAATGGAGACAACATATACATAGCTTTGATTTCAATTCTACAGATACAAAATATACAATCTATCTAAAATGATACAACGGATGTTTCCTGCGTTTTCTCGTCAAAATACCGAAACAACGTAATTATTGTATAGTAGTTGGGCGTGAAAGTAAAAAAACAAATGAAAAGTGTTTTCCATATGATTATTTATTAAATTTACGCGATTAAGAATAATTTCAACGATACAATTTAGTAACCGAGAATTCAGAGGATTAAAGAAAATACCTGCCTGATCATTTTATCAAACTCTAAAAGAATTATGGTTATTTCGCATCACTCGGTTTATTAGTTTGGTAATAATTATTAAAGGTACAACCCTAGCCATTGAGTCGAACGGTAGGCAACACAATATCGACTTTGTGCGGGTACATATGGTACATTTCTTCTTGCTGTGAAGCGTAATTATTATTATTAAGATTTTTTAGGCTATTTTGAATCAGCTGTTCTAATTTAATTCTAGAAATTTATTAAAACGTGATTTTTTTAAAAGTATATTATGAGTTTATAAATACCTCAACCAATAGTTATTGTGTCCTATCCTCATTTCTTTATATCTTGGTAGTTAACTAAAGTGTTAAATTTACATAACCTCAACAACAACATTTACACTGCCACTGCACTAAAACTAATATGGAATCCATCACACAGTCTATTGATCAGATGTTTGAAGTGTTTAACCACAGAATGGATGAGTTCCAAAAGGATCTCCAGACAATTTCAACAGCCCCAATGGGTAGCCCGTCTTCTAAATTAGCGTCTGACTTTACAGTCTTTCGCACATTTGTCTTGACATCACTACAGTGTCTACAGTCTGAGGTTATCCTCCTGAGTAACAAAACAAAAGTACCTACGACGGACGACCACGCTTCGAGTTGCCAAACACACAGCCAAACAACAATAATGAGTAATAAATTGTTTACAAAAAAAACAAGTTTTCCATTTTTCTGTATGAGTAGACAGAACTTCAAAACGCCACCTGCTACGGTTTATATTATGAACGATGGTTATAAAAATAAAAGTTATATTTGTTGGTGTAAACTATTTTATTGATCAATAATTTTGGAATTTAAAACTGTCAACATTGATTACAATAAAACGCAGTTTTATTTTATTACACTATTGTTTTTTTATCAAAACATGTATTTGAAGTACCATATAATATTATGCTGATCCAAGCATTTTCACTCAAAACTAATATCACTAATGATTTGTAAAAGTAAATTATTTCAATATACATTTCATAACCAACAAGTAAGAATAATTATTATTATTCCTACCTACAACAACAAACCTAAAACACTATTTACTATGGGAAAATAACCAGGAAGGTGAAAAACATTATATTACCTATTATTTACGATTTCGACGCACTCGACTTTTAGTAAAATATAGTAGGTAAACATAATATTATGGTTTTGATTTTTGCTACTAGTATAAGAAAACTGCGTGTTCAAACTACTTGTTTGTCTGTCTGAAAATTCGGAAGTACTTTGGTAGTTTACCGATTTATAATAATATTGTATATATCGTTGTTTAAAAAATATTCAAACACAATAAAATATGATATACTGATTTATCACTGGTTTCAGTGATGAACTGATGAGTCAATGTTAGCCACTATACTTTCGTCATACGTGTGTATGATTGATGTGATTTGCAACGTGGTGATATTTCAGAAAAATCACGGGTCAAATTGTCCCACCGAAAATATAACTGCGTTATAAGAATAACTATACCTACGATAAATTATACATAATACAATATAGTCTCAAATGCATACTAGTGAAATATTTTATTTGAATCAATAAAATAAAAAAAAAATAAAAAATAATAATAATACAAAAATAAATTCACAACACAAGAAAATCCGCGCGCAAATCATAGCGCGTGACAATGAAATCAAGAACTTTCGAGCCGACGCGACGCGGACGACGAAGGAGCCTAACAAAAGTACCTACAATCATAGGCGGCTCGTGACAAAATTGTATGGCCGTGTTCACTTGAAATAAAACAACGAAAATAGGTACCTACAATAGCGTTAGCAGTACAAAAAAAATGAGCACCACATTATAAATGTCTATTTATACACTAAAAATTATAGAGTATTTCAAAACGAATTCAATTATTATTTAGCAATAATTAGAAAATCCCCGAATTTGCATTCGTGATCGTATTCATAGTGTTTGTCTACACTAATATTATAAAGAGGAAAACTTTGTTTGTTTGTTTGATTGTAATGAATAGGCTCATAAACTACTGGACATTTTACCAATGTTTGCAAGTTTGTGATTACTTTGATAGTTTACCGATTTATAATAATTGTATACTTATATCATTGTTTAAAAATATTCAAACACAATATGATATAGGTACTGATTTATCACTGGTTTCAGTGATGAACTGATGAGTCAATGTTAGCCACAATACTAATCACTTTCGTCATACATGTGTATGAACTATGATTGATGTGATTTGCAATGTGGTGAAATTTCATAAAAATCACGGGCCAATTTTTTGTTTTGAATCCCACCGAAAATACATATATTACTAATTGCGTTATTAGAATAATTAATTACTATACCCACGATCAATTATTACAATTTACAATATAGTCTCAAATGTATACTAGAGAAACATTGCAATTTGAATCAATTAAAATGCATAGCATACAAAAATAAATTCACAACACAAGAAATTCCGCGCGCAAATCATAGCGCGTGTCAATGAAATCAAGAATGTAATTTTATATCAAGCCGACGCGGACGACGACGCCGAACTAAAGTACCTACAGTACCATTTACCTTCAGTGTACAATACAGTTTACAGACCTACGACGGACGAACAATAATGAGTAATAAATTGTTTACAAAAAAAAACATAGTTTCTAAGGTCATTAGTTTTATTTTATTTTATTGTTATTTTCTTTGAACGATTGGAAATGAAATTACTCAATTTTTACACAGAACTTTGATTTATTAGAATTATGCTCATTATGTATAAGATAACGAACGCGAATGCACGACATCTAGCGCGTCAATGTCTAAACATCGCCTTTCGTTTAGACATTGACGCGCTAGATCTGTAATAAGTATATAGTCTATGCGCTAGATGTCGTGCTTTATGTCGTGTTTCGCTTGGCAAAAGTCACGCACACTACTGTAGAAGTGTCAAATTTTTCCGGTATTTTACTGTTGTTTTTCTAAGTAAATATTGTAAATTATTGATTAAAAAGGTCGAACGCGCACACATTTCATTATAGAGAAGTGATAAAATGATTAGTTTTAGAGAAATAGTGTCTGTGTTAAGTGTTTAGAGGTAATCAAAAATGTATGGAGGGACGGTCGGAACATCCACCCATGGACGTATAAAAAAAGACGGACGCCGTATTACGAACAAACAACGTGAAGCCACCATAGTAAGCTAGCGATCGTGTAAAGACAATAAACACGCACACACTCTCACCATAGTAAGCTAGTCGGCCGCCATTACGTCGTGAACTACCGACTGATTAACTGCGTCACTGTTTCACAAAAAATATTTAAAATGCCGTCTTGCGTGGTTAAATGGTGTCGCAACAGTACAATTTTAAATAACAAAACACAGGGGATTACATTCCAGAGGGAAGCAAGTTATTTCTTTTATGTTTTAATGACAAAATTATTACGGCAAAATTTATAAAAAAAAAAATACAGCCGCCATTGTCATCATGACAGCTGTTGCCATAGTGTTGCTATTATTTCAAAATTTCATTCTCCCAAAAGTCGGGGAGTTGATGTAAGGTTAATTAATTTTAAAATAACCGTATTTCTTTAATTTAATTTTACCTACCACATCCATTCAGATTTCAAAGAGTAAACACACCCATTGTTATTTTTTGTAAAGAATGTGCTTATTATACTAATGACAATTTTGCTGCTTTATGTTTTTAATAGGCATGACGAAAGATTTTGAAATCCTCTTCCATAATGTG
>CAJQZM010041866.1:18820-49236 GCA_907164665.1 Colias nastes | reverse complement strand
TATATTTAATTTATTTATTATACATTTTCCCTTAAAAACACTAATACAATCATTTATGGATACTGTCGTCATGCCTATTGTTTGTATAGGTTAAATAGGCTACGTTTTTATATCGTGATCCCCGAATTTCGTTATTTTGTGCTGTTTAATTGATAGCGGGTTGTGACTTTTCATAACAAACTGCTTTTCATTTTCGCCGGAAATGCATAGTTTTTGTGAAAATCGAAAATGAAAATTAATTTTTTAAGGTTATTTTTGTACTAAAAACGCAATATTTAACTAATATCTGAAGCCAATGTCGTTTTAAAATGTCTAATTATCCCGCTCACACCCAATATTTTTAAAAATATATTTTCGTGCCTATGAAATTATTAACATATTACAATAATTGATTTTATTATATTTTTAACTAGAATTTATTATAGCCAAAAATCGTTCATATGTCATCAAAGTTTGTTCATTCACATCAGAATAGTTAATATGACGCAGTTCACAGATTAGCAATACAAATTTAATAACATATCATAGAGTATGTCACTTTAATACACACAATGCTTCATTTTTTAAAAACTATCAAACTATTTCTAGTATTAAAATAAGTAGCGAGGAGCGAAGCGACGAGCGTGTTAGGTTTACTCTTGAACTGCCGCCTGCTGCCAGAAGCGACTTTAGAGCGATTTACGATTTATTTCTACCTATTCCGAACACTCACTATTTGTTAATATCGTCAAATACTTAAGTTATAATGATTTTTATTTTGACACATTCATTTTAAAAATCACTTTAAATTATCTATAATCTACAATCGTGAATCGCGTCATTTTACATTTATTATCTGTGGCATGTCGTAAATACAAACATAAATTTTTGGTCAAATTTAAATAATGTAATGAAATTTTTGTAAATAAATAAACAATCCGGCAATATATTTAAAAATAAATAATATTTAATAATAAAATAACAATGGCATAAGATTTTATTTAAAGTTTATTTTTAGTACAAAAATAACCTTAAAAAAAATAATTTTCATATTCGATTTGCACAAAAACTACGCATTTCCGGCGAAAAAGAAAAGCAGTTTGTTATGAAAAGTCAATACCCGCTACCCATCAATCACCTCAAAATAATGAAATTCGGGGATCATGTTTCAAAAATTTAACCGGTTAATATGCTAATAGTTAAAGTATACATAAAATGTACAACAAATTGAGAAATAAAAATACTAAAGTGTGGGGTAATTTTAATGCATCTGGCAATCAACCTGGCACACACACATGGATGTGTCGCCGCCATTACTAGGCTTCACTCAATGTTTAGGCGAGATACCGTCCGTCTTTTTTTATACGTCCATGCATCCACCATAATATGTTTCATTCTGTGGTTTCGTTCATCATGAAAAGGCATTATTGATTTTGTATCGATAAACAGAAATACGGTAATTACTTTAGGGGTAGTACCGTCGAATTTTTAAAAACGTGTTCAACAAAAAGGTAAGTTAATATTATGCATTCTCATTATATTTCAAATTACAAATATGATAACCACCATGGATAACCATGAATTAAAATAAAAGTAGTTTACAATTTTTTAATTTATTTTTTACTTCAATGTACAATAGTATACGGAACATTCAATGAATTTGTTTATTTAAGTGATACATAATACTCTTTAACTATTTTGATAAATTATGCGTTAAATTAATGATTTCGATATTATTAAAGGATTGCAAAAAAGAGATCTTTTTTTTTCAAATACGATTCATGTTTATAATTGAATTTCAATGAAAGAAATGGTTGAAATATGTTATGAAATAATGACGCCGTAAATAAAAATCTCATAATCAGCATCATTTTTTATATTATTTGATCTAATCCAAATAATTCTTTATCGTCAATAGTAAAAGTGCAAGATGGACACAGTAACTCCAGTACTTATGGATCCAGTAACTGATTATTTGTATCCGGCTCTATTTCAGTGTTTTACAATTATCTTATGCGGGTATGTGAACTATATGTATTTCTTAAAATTTATTTTTAAACAAACATTATTTTTGCTTTTATGATTTTGCTCTATAGTTTTAACTATCAATTAGAAACTTTCTTCAAGAACCATACTGAATATAAAAAAAATCCACATCAAAATCTATTGCATAGTTTTAAAAATCTTTAGTGTACATGAGGACAGACCGATAAAGGGAAGTTTGTTTTATACAGTGTAGTGTATATAAATATAGTAAAGGAATATTATTAATATCCATGCATAATTTTTTCACAGATATGTGGCAGGAAGACTTAATTTAGTCTCGAAATCTGAATCAAAAGGGATTGCAACATTTGTGGGAACATTTGCACTTCCATCATTAATTTTTTTATCCCTAGCACGTCTAGATTTCAGTACTGTTAATTGGACTTTTCTCATAGCAATATTATTGGCAAAGAGCATTGTCTTCTTTGGTGTGATGATAGTTACGATTTTAGTGTCAAAACCTGCTAATTTAGGGCAGGCTGGCATTTTTTCTATTTTCTGCACACAAAGTAATGATTTTGCTTTGGGTTATCCTATCAGTAAGTATACATCCAAAGGAATCAGTGTATTTAAAAGTTGTATACATTTTTGTCAAACAGTATAATTTATTTCAAAAATTCTTTCAGTAAATGCTATTTATGAAAAAACACATCCAGAATATTCTCTCTATTTGTATTTAATGGCTCCCATATCCTTGGCAATTTTAAATCCAATTGCTTTTGTTTTGATGGAAATTAATAAACAAAGGGAGATAGAAAGATCAGCTCCAGATCCTGCGCAACGAAAGGAAATAAGTAAACCAAAGATGTTGTTACAAATTTTTAAAGGCATTGTGTATAATCCAGTGTTGGTGATGACTGTTTTGGGTATAGCGGGAAACATTATCTTTAAGCATAAACTGTCCATCTATATTGAAGGATTATTAGATGTAAGTTTGATTTTTTTCTATTAAATATATCTTTGGCATCATCATTGAGCAAAAATCAATATTTAAAATATGCATAATCATGTTATTTTTTTTTAGGTTTTTGGACAATCTTTCTCAGCAGCTGCTCTGTTCTTGTTGGGCTTACGTATGGTTGGTCAGATTACAAGGTTGAAGGGTGGAGCACTAGTCCTCCCTTGCGTTTTAATCATGGTGAAGTTGTAAGTTCCATAATTTTTATTATTGTTCTTAACAAAACTATGTTTAAATGGGTAAAGAAAGGTTGCTATTATACTAAAATAACTAATAAAAACAATATAGATACAGAAACATAGCAGCAAGTATTTTGAGTAATTTCCATATAAAAGCTTTACTAACTTTCATGAAATTGCATTCATTTATTTAAAAGCAACTATAAATTTTCGTGAATAATTTCAGAATCATTCTACCAGTAGTGATGCGAGAGTGTGTGAGTGGTTTACAAGCTGGCACTAACGAAAGTGATACACAATCACTTGCAACTTACGCATTTTTATATGGCACTATACCCACTGCGCCGGCTGTGTTTGTTTTCTCAAATTTGTACCAATTGGAAATCGATTTGGTAAGTATTGTTGAGATAATTTTAATATTATTTATGATAATTAAAGACATGTTGACGTGAGGCTAATCTGTTTTGTCATTTTGCTTTTTGTTAAATGTTAATTGTAATAATTAGCTATAATATAAACAATTTAAGAATATCCATTATCCACAGTGATAATAACCTACATAGTTTAATGAAAGTTTATTTTTTAGAAAACTACAATTTCCTACATAGCATTTTATAAGACCTAAAACTTGGTACCTACACTCACTGATTAAAATATGCTTATATTCAATCATTCAGTAAAACAACTAATTTCAGAATTCAGCCCCACAGTTCAGCCCCCTTCAAATCCCCCGTCCCACCTTACGGCACTCGCGTCTTATCCGGATAAAAAGTACCCTATGTGCTAATCTAGATTAAAATTGATCTCTGTGTAAAATTTAATATAGATACGATCGCCGTTTTTAATGAATAAGTAACAAACATTCACACAATATAATAAACAATGTTACATAAATTGCTTTATCAATATGTCAATGGACAGTTACACAAGTTTTTTATTCACGTAGGTATATCTTGTTTATAATGACCTTGATCACATTCTAAACTCTTTATCTTGAGACGACCAGTTTTTTAATTACATGCTAATGATATACATCCGCCCAATTAATATTAATATGCAATATTTTTTCTGTATCCAATATTATTTGGAAATTTTTGCATCCCACTTGCATTAATTAGAACCTACGTTATATTATTTTACTGCTCACACTAATTTTAAAAATACGTCAAATAAAAAGATGAAAAAACATTTGGCCTCTGCTTTGTTGACTTACTTTTTTATAAGTACCAATGATTATCATTGACCTTAGTCTAGATTTAACGTTAAGTACCTACCTATACAAACTGTATTAAATAGTTGACGGGATTTGAATCCGCGTCTTAGTTCGACCGTAACAAAACTTATTCAAGCAAAAAAGATTTTCTTCGATTGATTGTATTCATACTTTTCCCCAATGTAATCCAATATAGCTGCTTGAGAGAAAAATGTATGATTTAAAATGGGTTCAAATCATTGAGAGAATATCAATAAGTACAAAAAAAAAAATTGTGTAAAAAAAAAACGCAAAATTTTATAGTAGGGGTACACACACAGGTTACTGCAGACTACTTGGAGACAATTAGCTTTGCGAATTTAGTATAGATAATAACAGTGTTTTTTTGAATTATCTCATGATACATATATCATTCCGAAATCGATATGATGAGAATAAATTCGCAATACACAAGTAAAATTGTATTTGATACCTATATTGCAGTTTTAAACAGACTTTTTAAATCTTATTTATCGTATGGTTTTTTTAATTGTTAAAATCCGTTCATCAAATTTGAATACATTTAAGTATTAAGTAATAAAGAATATTACATGCATACAAAATATGCCCAATAAATGTAACCCTAACTGGCAGTCAGGTAAAAACAAGCTAATTAATTCTTAATAACGAATATCCTGCCAATTATTGTATACAATTTTTAGTAAATCTCAACCTGAGTTTGTCAGAATAAACTGAAAACCCCACATAACTACAAGAGTGATAAGTATACTTTTTTTTTTTCTTTTAGATGGCTTCATCAATGGTTATTTGTACGTTTTTATCAGCGCCAATAACCTTCTTATCGGCCGAGATGATATCCATAAACAATGACTATGCGGACCAGATCAAACAATTCGGCTTCGATCTCTCCATAGTAGCACTGATTGCTGCATTATGGGTGCTTCTTGTATTCACTGTCACAAAGAAGTTTAAGAGAATGCCACATAGATTGACACTATGCTTGAATTTTACACAGGTAATTATTCAATGAGGAATCGGTAAAGATGTTAATGCCGAAAATATACAGGGTGGAAATGTTCTATGGGTTCTGTAGGGAAAGTACTTCAAATACTGGAGATAGCAAACTTAGCTTTTTTTTAATAAGAAAAAATGGAATTACATTTAAATATTTTCGAAAATTCATATTTTAGTAACAGTCATTACTATTTTTATAATGTCTTTCAGATACTCCTTGCTATAAGCGTAATATGGGGTGGCCCTCTTAACACGTTCACTCCATCATTGAGCACTACCATCCAGCAATCTCTACAAATGTTTAGCGTTTATTCATGTCTGCTGTGGACTTCAATGTTATCCGTTGGCTTATTTATGCTAGAGGTAAGTTATGTTAATAACAATTAATTAATTAAGTTTCACAGGTACTTTTTAGTATTGTTTTTTCAAAGATGTTTTCGATCATACAAGGCAGAGTAGAAGGGAAATATAGGTGAAATATAAATTTATGTGATAAATATTGATATAGTGCCTTTGTTTTTGAAGCAATGCTTAACTATGAACCTTTCTTTAAATTCTCATTGAATGCTAACGATTAACCAAACTTTTATAAAATATATGATAACTTCAATATATGTATTATGTTTGGTATGTTCTTGATAATGAACGTAATTGATATACAGTACATTGACAGCACATATTCAATGTTTCGTTTAATCACAATATACAGATACATACAGTAAGGAAACTTCATACAAAATGTTCGAAATGGCTCCCCCCCCCATCAAGCGTGTTTACGAGGGTATTGAGGGGGATCGATAGTAGCGGGTGACACATCCACAGATTTTGAATGACAAAGATACATAGTATAGAAAAAAGTTTAAAGTGATGTCAATTCACCTTAAATAAATATCGATTGTTTCAATTTGTAGCCCTTTCAATAAATATATTTGTAAATACCGTATCTGACTACAAGTTAAAAAGAGACTATTTTTTAATTTCTATAGATATGGCAGCATGAGTTTTAAATTATGTTGACATATTTCCACCAAAATGATAGCTACAAATAGTCACTATTAGGAGTCCAGTCTGTTTAAAGATCGCATCTATTTTTTACGCAATCTAGAAGAGCACAAAAATCTAAAAAAATGGAAACCTTAAAAAAATCTTGTTTAAATTTATGTGCATAATTACGTAAATATTAGGGAAGAAAAAGATAGATATTATAATTATTGTATTTTTATCGATACGTGACTTTACCACTTTGTCAAGCACTAAGCCTGTCAAACTATTTTCTTTTTCATCCTAAAACAAAAAGGTGGAGGTTCTATGCTCGTATAATAATAATTTTAATTTATTTTTGCATATTTTGTGTTTTTTAATTTAATTTAATTTATCGTTTTAAAAATAATTTAGTAGGTATACCTACATACAAGTATTGTAAATTCTGGTTTAAAAGAATTATTGAATATATGTATAATACAAATATCAAGCATCCATACTAATATTATGCGAAAGTAACTCTGTCTGTCTGTCTGTTACTCAATCACGCCTTAACTACTGAACCAATTTGCATGAAATTTGGTATATAGATATTTTGATACCCGAGAAAGGACATAGGCTACTTTTTACCCCGGGAAATAGGATAGGTTTAATCCCGGAAATCCCACGGGAACGGGAACTATGCGGGTTTTTCTTTGACTGCGCGGGCGAAGCTGCGGGTGGAAAGCTAGTTATAAATAATTTAGGTACATTAAAAAGCCTTTGGCGTCCATAACAAAACAAACTTTCGAAATATAGCACTGATAAAAACGTATTTACCAAGGTGTATTAATTCGGATTGTTTCTTCTTGTAAATTCATATTTAGGCTACACCATTTTTTTATTTTAACGGGTTTTTATCTCAAAATTACCACAAAATCAACTGTGAAAAAAAAGCAAACAGAAATATACAGGCCGAATTGATAACCTCCTCCTTTATTTTTGAAGTCGGTTAAATATCAAAAAGGTAACAGCCCTATAGCTATAATAGTGCTTATGTCATAATTTCATCGTAGGGGCTTAGTTTCCTAACTGTATGTACGTATATATCTGTCAACTGTGGTTTAATCATGTTATCAGTTATTTAATTAATATCGAAACGAGACAAGGGTAAGTGATGTCAAATTTATTTTATCAACAATGTATATCAAATAGATTAGACCAATTGATTATCGTAAAAGTAAAAATTTGGTTCCTTCCTCAAACTATACAGGGTGTCCTATTTTATATACCGACTATTTTCAATGGAAATTAAGTTCTGCATACGCTGATTACGTAAAAATAACGAAACAACAGAACTACGTAAGAACAATTGATCTCATTTTTTCTTAAATTACGGGTTTAGTTTCACTCAGTCGGCAATCAGCATATACCTCTTAATACCTCTTATCTTTATTGTTACGAAAACATAACATATTAAGTATGTTTTTGTAACAATAAATATTTTGTGTATTTTATGTGTTAAACGTAAGAACGCGAGCACGCTTGAAAACATTATTATACAATATTGACTTGTTAGTTATATATTCTACAATTTTGTGTTCAGAGTCGCGGGCCATGTTTCGTGGTAACTCTCTGGCCGGTACTGGCGTTCGTGGCGTGGGGCGCTCCCGCAGTGATGGTGGCGGCGCTGGTGCTCACCAAGCAGGCCGGCAGCGGCATCAACGCGGACGCCTGTGACGCGATCCGACTTAGCGTGCTGTTCTTCTGTTTAACGGGTATGGTTTTATATTAAAAACAAAATTGAATTTTGTGGCAACTATGTGATTGCAATTATCAACTGTCAACGATTGTACTACTATATGCAATTTAAAGCTAAAAGCTAAAAGCTACAATAATTAAAGATATTTCAAGTTCAACCAAAGTTACAATTAAAATATACCGGCTGAAATGAAAACCTCCTTTTTTTGAAGTCGGTTAAAAACGGACACATAATTAATTCACATCATTGGGCTATGATTTTTGTCCTTTTTCTATTGTTCATTTGTACTCAAATAAGCATAACGACACCACTCAGAACGATTTTGTACATGAAAAAATTCCGTACGCTTACTTTACAAGGATTTTTTTAGTATGCATTACAAAAGTTCTTTAAATCACAGAATGTTCTCGAACATCCCCACCAATCCCACGCATTGTCGAGTTCTATTCTAGAACGTTCTAGAAGCTTTCCCTTCCACTCTTGTATGCACATAGAATATTCTAGAAGCTTCCCCTTCCAGTGAGCACGGGCTGCCTCATCTTGTACGTGAGGTTCCGTCGCCGCAGCGCTCAGTTCGCGAGCCTCTCCTCCGAGTCGCCGGAGGTATCACCCAATGAGGCATCGAGCCTTGTGGATAACGCTGAACCCACTTCACACACGCAATCCTTATCCACTTATGGTGAGTTTTTGACTATTTTATAATTATTTTAATAAATAACAATGTGTATTATAAAACACATAGGTGCAATTTTTTTGATTTGTGTTCACGACAGAACGATTCTATATCGTTGCAAACTAGGGTTGTTGAGGAAGTGATTATGAGGAAGAGGAGGAGGAAGAGGAATTTTCAAACGCAAATTTAGGGGATGCGGATGAGGATGAGGATATGTTTTTGAGGAAGAGGATGCGGAAGAGGAAGCGGATGATAGGAAATTATAATCAAAATTAAAAAAAACACAACAACAAAAAAAAGACAAGTAGAACAAGCAAGAAAGAGCGCGGGTGGCGGGAGGGGAGGTCTCGCACGCCCGATCGCGAATTTACAAAGCCTAACTCAAACTCAAACTCAAACATTTATTTATTCAATTAGACTTCTTCTAGAAGCACTTTTGAAACGTCATTAGGTACATATTTTTAACATTTACCACCGATTCGGAAAGCAGTATCTACGGAGAAGAACCGGCAAGAAACTCCATAGTTGCTCTTTTTAATCATGTCATTTTTACAATTTAATTTTACAAAATACATATGTAACATCATATATTATAGTAATATGCCAAAGAACTGTCCTGTGGTTTTTACGCGACAACCCTCCATGGGTTTTTATCGTCCATATATTCCTTAATACGGTAATAGGCTCTTTGAACTAGTACATTTTTTATATAAGTTTTAAATTTAGAACTACTAAACTCTTTAACATTATGAGGAATTCTGTTGTAAAAGCGTATACCTTGACCCATAAATGAATTTTTAACTTTAGCTAGCCGGAAAAATGGCATTTCAATTTTATTTCTGTTTCTTGTGTCATAACAATGTCTATCTCCTACTTTTGTGTGTAAGTAAGCGTTATTGTGTACATATAAAATATTATTAAATATATACTGCGACGGTACAGTAAGGATACCAGTATTCTTAAAGAGATCTCTTAGTGAGTCTCGAGCACGCAAATTATATATAGAGCGTATGGCTCTTTTCTGTAATATAAATATAGTTTCTATATCTGCAGCCCTGTCCCATAGTAGAATTCCATATTATTAAATATATACTGCGACGGTACAGTAAGGATACCAGTATTCTTAAAGAGATCTCTTAGTGAGTCTCGAGCACGCAAATTATATATAGAGCGTATGGCTCTTTTCTGTAATATAAATATAGTTTCTATATCTGCAGCCCTGCCCCATAGTAGAATTCCATAGGACATAATGCTATGGAAGTAGCTAAAGTAAACCAATCTAGCCGTCTCTTCATCGGTAAGATGCCTTATTCTTCTAACTGCATATGCAGCTGAGCTGAGCTTAGCAGCGGTGGTGGTAACATGGGCCCCCCATTGTAGCTTCTCATCTAATGTCAAACCAAGAAAAACAGTAGATTCCACAGGGTATAATACCTCCCCGTCTAAAATAATATTCCTTTTCACCTTTTTTACATTTGGGAGGATAAATTCTACACAATTTGTTTTTTTTGCATTTAATAGTAAATTATTAGCATTAAACCAATTGGATATGCGTAAAAGAGCAGAGTTTACTTCGTCAACATTTGTGTCATGTCTATCCACATTAAATATTAATGAGGTGTCATCTGCAAACAGTACTATTTCACACATATCCTGCAAATAATAAGGTAGGTCATTAATATACACTAAGAACAAAAACGGTCCTAAGATAGATCCCTGCGGAACACCTATGTTAATCGGCGCACCGCGAGATTTCTCTCCATTAACGACAACGGTTTGTACCCTGTTCTGAAGATATGAAGCTATGAGATCCTGAGCTAAACCTTTGATACCATAAAAATTTAGTTTCCGTAATAGAGTTTCGTTTTTTTCCGTTCGTTGTTTTCGTTGTTCCTTTTCGTTGTTTTCGTTTCCCTGTGCATGGCACTAAATTATACGGTACATCGTTTACGGTATCGGCAATCCGTTTATGGAATGCCCTTCCGGAAACGATTCGATGCGCCCAGACGTTACGATCGTTTAAAAAGATGCTGAAAGACTACTATCTATCTATGTAAGTATTGTCTATGTATAGTATGTTTATTGTTTATGTATATAATATATTTAAAATGTATCTATGTACATATATGAATATATATTTAGTATGTTTATGTATATATGTATTGTATTCATGTAAACATAGTGTTTTATGTATTATGCTTTATTTTATTTTATTTTTATTTTTTTTTTGTTGTCAAAATATGCAAAATTACTAATTGGCTACCCAAATTTTTTATTTATTTGTCCTTTGCCTGAAGGTTGCCTGGCAGAGATGGCTTTGAGCCATAAGGCCGCCATTTGTACATTTTGTTTGGTTTTGTTGTACTTTTATTTTATAAGAATTTTGTACAATAAAGAGTAAATAAATAAATAAATAAATAAATAGAGTGGAATGTTCTACACAGTCGAAAGCCTTAGAAAGGTCGCAGAATATCCCCAAATATAACAACTATAACTACATATATACTATTTGAGTCACTAGTCGGACTCAGGTGAGATTTGGTTTATGCATATTACTCGACATTACCTAATCTATCTCAGTAAAAAAGTGACTCAAAGGGATTAGCTTTTGTCGAGATCTTTTCAAACATTACACACGAACAAAACCTAGTCCCTTAGTTTGAGTCCCTTGTTTACTGAGAAAGATTAGGTTTTGTCGAGAAATATGCATAAACCAAAGCTCATCTATTAGAGTCCGACTCGTGACTCAATAGTATACTTATATTGTATGTATAATAAATAGGCTTTGTAAATTCGCTGTCCGATCGGATCGGCCCGGCGCATTGCGATGCAGCGAGTGCGTTGCCGTAGATATGGCATCCTCATAAATTTCCTCTAAATTTTGAGGAAGCGATAGCGGAAGAGGATTTTTTTCTTTTCGTTTTTGAGGATGCGGTAACGGTTGAGGAACCCAAAATATTGCGGAACTTCCGCATTATGAGGAAGCGGAAGAGGAATCCTCAACAACCCTATTGCAAACTAAAAACGTAACTAAAGTTAGTCTCGTAGAAAATATTAAATGGGTCACAGATAGCAGTAACAAGGAGATGGCATTCGATTTTGAAAATCACATACTAATTCGTAGAAATTTTAAATCTTTAAAATAAATGAATGGAAACCATTTTGACTATATGTTAATCTTGTATCAATTATTAATTTTATCTATGTTATGCATATTCAGGCATGGAAGATCAAGGTATTTTATATTCGGTCTGTAAATTATCATCCAGCTTGTTCTTAATATCATTAGAAATAAAGACATCATCCCGACTTTTTTCGCCGAAGATCTTATTTTTATAATCATTCTTCTTTCATTCTCATTTTCCATTATTGTCATTATTGTAATAAATAAATGACTACTTACGCATTGATAAAAACAATGAATACTATTCAACAATTCACATTCATCTATCGGCTTGTTGCTCACAAATATCATGTTTTCTGCTATATACATTTGTACGAAAATGTAATACAAAGTTTATTGTAATAAAATTAATATTTATAGGTTGTTATGGAGCGATAACTGCTTCACCATCGCCCAGCAAGAACCCCAACTGCTGTACTAATGATCCCAATTGTGAAAATGGTAATGTTAGTGTGAACCAAGGGCAGGATATTGAAGACCTCGTCACCAACAATAAGTAAGTTTAACTATGCACTCTTTAAATTAACAATGAGAAGTTTTAGCGCGGTAAAAAGTACCCTATATCCCTTTCTAGCCTAACCTTATATCTAAAGACAATTTTATTTTTTTTAAGGAAGGTCTGGTAATTTTTTTTTTAAAGGGGAGGAAAAGTACTAGTAAATATTAAGGATAGTAAGGAAGTAAGAATCCATACTAATATTATAAATGCGAAAGTAACTCTGTCTGTCTGTCTGTTACTCAGTCACGCCTAAACTACTGAACCAATTTTCATGAAATTTGGTATGGAGATATTTTTGATACCCGAGAAAGGACATAGGCTACTTTTTATCCCGGGAAAATGACGCAATCCCGGAAATCCCACGGGAACGGGAACTATGCGGGTTTTTCTTTGACTGCGCGGGCGAAGCCGCGGGCGGAAACCTAGTATAGATATAAATTTTAGTAATCATGAAAATTTCCAGCAGGGATTGCGCGTGTCCGTCCCACAAGACTTGCAGTACTGGCGCTAGTTGCCAATACCTGAACGAACTGGAGCAAGCCGCTAGCTCGTTGGGGCTTGTGCCGCCTGAACAGAGCCGGGGCCGCGGGGCGCAGCTACTCAAACACACCGTGCTCATCATTATATACAGTCTTATGATGTTTATCGTAAGTTACTTGACTTTATTCAACATCATAATTCGTAAATCAAGAATTATGAATTATATGAATCAAATCGATAAAAGTTGTAGTTCTGACGCCAGTTGCCAATACCTTAACGAACTGGAGCAAGCCGCTAGCTCATTGGGCAATTAATCACCATTTGCACTTACATCTTTTTTCTTATCAATTTGCAATACACATTTTATTAAAGGAAGGAATATCATATTTATGATCATTTTTTTGTTAACGTGCGAATTATAATATTTGTATCCTACTTCTCGTGATTTAGCCGAGTCGGGCTTGCCTGTGCCTATGGTTGTTCCGCCACTGTATGAATTTAAATTAATGTGTTATTCAGTTAAGAATCGTTCACCATTATGTATTTTTGTATATCAGGGAGTAACATTTACAAGCTGGCGCGTTATGCGTAAAGACGAATCGGGCGTGTTCATCGAGATACAGTTCCTCGATACGGCCGCAGTTTACGGACAAGCGCTGATTATGTTCGTACTTTTTGGACTCGACCCTGAGGAGATTTTCATACCTGCGGTTAGATTTTTCAAAAAGAAATGGTGAGTTTTATTAAGATACATTTTCGCGAACGAAGGGCATTACATATTTATAAGAAATATTGTAGTGTAATATAAAATTTTAGGTAAAGCTTCTAGGGACCAAATGTTAACAAGAAAACATTGCCCAAATCATTTATTACATTTTATTTTACTTTCTATCTTAAAACTATCAACAAACAATTTGCTTTTTAAATTGAAAAATACTTCCGTATAATATCTTGTCCCAAAACTAGGATGAAACTAATTATATTTATTTTATAGGCACGGTGCTGATATAGTTGTTTTACCGCCGGTAGAAGAGCTAAGCTTTGAAACAAGGCATGTTTGCGACCAATTCATCACTCATCATCTCGATCGTTGTAAGGATGCTATTGCCAAAGATACCAGGTACGTAATGCAATGAAGAAGAAGTTTCATTCCTCAAAAGAGTATTGTATTTAGAGCAATAAAATATTTTTTTCAAAACCACAATTCTACTATGAACGCTTATAAATTCTCCGAAGCAAAACTATGCCTACACACCTATTAGGCAGAGTTTTCTAATTTTACTGCCACGATATAAGGTGTTATTTTAACGAATGTTTTATATAATGCCACTTGCTCATTTTTTGGCAACTTGATGCTTATAGATCGCTTATATATGAATTAGGTACATCAAAATATGTATACGTTAAAAAATAATATATTGTTCAGGTGGCGCATGCGCACATACCGCGGCGTGTTCCGCGGCTCTTGCCTCGTCCGCTGGCTGATATCCTGCGGCCTCGCGACCGACGAACAACACGCGGTAACCTATGGCAGACATTTACTTGACGGACGCCTCATATCGCACATAAACAACGCGCACCACTTCACCAACTCGCCGCTGTTGTATAACTTCGCGTAGTTCCCGCAAGAGGTAATAGATGGCGCTGTAACCAAACGACCCCAGCATTGAAAATTTAGATAATAGATGTCGCTGTTACCAAATGACGCCGTCGTTTTAAATTTGTATAATAGATGGCGCTGTTACCAAATGACGCCGTCGTTTTAAATTTGGATAACAGATGGCGCTGTTACCAAATGACGCCGTCGTTTTAAATTTGTATAATAGATGTCGCTGTTACCAAATGACCCCGTCGTTTTCAATTTGGATAATAGATGGCGCTGTAACCAAACGACCAGGCGTTGTTAGTCCGTAGTCATAGTAACCGTTTAATAGTTCCAAGTTCGTTTGTTTTTTTAACAATACAAGCGGATAAAATATAATAAATAGTTCGGTAGTAGTTTTTGTTAACAGAATGAATTGAAATAATAGTTATTCATGAACTGTTTATTCTCTTGAATTGTTCTACAAAAACAGATATGAGTACCAAAATTTAAAACATTATTTGTGGGAAAATATTCTAGGAATAAAATCATCAATGTCACAAATATATTTTTGGTGCTTTATCTGGGTTTTGTAAATTTTAACTGAAGTATAAGATCCATAGGTAGTATGCGTGCATAGTATTAAAGCCGGTCTTGCCATTCCATAAAGAATATTTGCCTTTTTATTCGTTGGTATATGTATTTTTTGTTATGTTCAAATTATTTATATCTATTTGAATTAAAATATTCATATTTAATTGAAATTGCACCTTTACTACTAATGAATCGTGATATAGTTACATTGTATTCCATGATAGTTCAAACACTTATTTAATATAATCGAGACTAGTAAATACGTAGATGTAATTCAAAAGCTTTGCTCGTTATCAGATTATTTTAGGGTTTCTCATGAACAATTTATTTATGAATTAAAATAGTATTTTAATGAATCCTATGGACAAACTTGTAATAGAACAATGAATTTTTATCAGTATCTAGTCGATTTTGTCTCGAAATCGTATATCTAGTTGTTTTGATTGATTTCTTTATAAGTTTATACTTAATATAATTCGGCCTTAGAATATTATCAATATACAATATAAAAATATTGGTACAATTTGAGGCCTTCATCAAAGTTTACAAAAATGTAATAGAATAATAACATCATAGCTCTTATGAATAAGTCAACAAAAATTTGCTTTCATTTACCACAGCAAGGTTAGTAATGTTTTGTTTGAGCAAATAATGTAATATGAATAAAATGTGTTTGATGAAGGTTCTTTGTGGCTAAACCAGTAATGCAGTATAATGCATAGTAAGAAGGCTTGAAAACCACCGTATCAATGCAGGAAGTTAAAGATTTCTTTTAATTAGACAAAGAAGCAGTATAATAAATACATAACGTGCATGTAATTCGTATTATCGTTTAAGATAGTTAGGTTGTTTTAAGCGCCGCCTATTTTGTATTTACAAAAGCTGATTTTTCGCTTCATGAGTTGTTTTTGTGCACATGTAGTAATCAGGTGGGTAGATATATCATTTTATTCTTTTACATACATATTCAATATTTTTATAACACAGCTTTATGAAACACTTTAGTATTTGTAAAATTAATCTAAATTCTTTGACAATGTCTCTCATATCAAAATTAATACCTCTCTAATGAAGTCTCTTTAAATTTGTTATTTTTATCAGTTTTAAGTCAGCGGGCTTGACAAGTGTTGGAAGGGAAAAGGGATTGTTATAAGCTGTTTAAGGTGTCCACCACAGAGCAAGTAATATAGGTGTCCACTCTAAATAAAATTAGAAATACTTAGTGGTGAATATAAGATCTGTCTATTAGACCATGTTTTAAGAATTTTCTTTATAATCTATTAACCTTATTTGCCTGATACTTTCCTTGTTCTCCTAGATACACATGTGGTACTTAGTTAATGAAATGGAACGGATTCTGAAACCAATTTATGTAATTATAATTTAATTAATTAATTAATATAGATTATACATTGTGGTACCTACACCCTTCAATGTTTTTAGTTCAAGTGTAAAAAAATACAATGTAAACTTCTTTCTTTGTAAGTTCTAGAAAACGATTTGATTAGACGTGATAATTTTAAATTTTAATAATAATTTAATTATATTTATTTTTATAAAAACTTTAATGTCACAAAATATGATTAATTGAAAACTTAAGGAGACTGATACAATGTTAAAATGAAAACAAAGCTCTTGGTGCTGAAAGGAAGTATTTTTTTATTAATTTACTATTTTTTTACTGTATTCATGGAAAGGAAATATACGATAATGTGAAAATTTTATTGCCTTTCCAGGCGTTTCACTGATAAAGACATTAGTTTTATGTATTATCACATTTCATAAGTTTCTTACTTATAAATTGTTATGTTTTTATGTTGACATAGGTGTATAAGCACAAGTGATCTCTGTAGAACTCATGAAAGCACTGCATCTTTATTTTTTAATGATTTTTTTTGCATCACTGCTTAGTTTTAAGATAAGACGTAGCACATGGGTTCCATAATAGACACAATTGAAAATTTTAAATCATGCATCAGACAAATTGTGAATTGCATGTGATATGAAATGGCTGTTATACTTTATGCTTATTATGTATTTGGTGTCTACAAAATTGTTATTATTAGCAAAATTTGCTGATCATTTTAACTGTATAACTATATTAGTTTTTGGATTGAGTATATTGTAATCATTGTTGTCTATTTATGAAGGTATACATATATGTTATAAAAAATGTAATAAATGGTATTGTAGCAAGTGCCATCGTGTTTTCTTTAGCTTTCCTTCAGGATTCCCTTCAACTAATAATATATATCATAGTGACTGAAACTATAGTTTTTCTCATAAAATAATAAATTATTAGTTCAAAATAAAACCAACAAATAAAGATTAAGTACTTTATTAATCATTTTCTTGTTCTTCCTCATTATCATCACCATCATCTTGTTCTGGAGCTTCCCACCAGGTGAGCAAGCCAAGGCCAGGCTCGTTAATTCCTCCAATTAGTCTATATGGTGCCGTGGTTTGTACTGCACATTCAGAGCCTGGTGGCCCGTTTGGTAAACTTTCTTCAAAGGCTTCACTTGTCACTCTAAACCTTATTGATTCACCTGAAATCATAAAATATGTGTAAATTTATATTAATGTTTATGACGTCTTGTTTTGGGTAAATTTAAAGATAGCTTACCAAAAACTTTTCAATAAGTTTCACAAATGTCAAAGTATTTTTACCTGAATCCATGAATAAGTCATGTTTCTCTCCATCTTCTTTAGGATATTCCCAAACCCAGGCTTGATCTGTTTCATCAAATCTAGATGGATGCTGAAGTGCATTTACTGGTATTAAAATGTCATCAAAGAATCCCATTGTTACTGAAATCAACATTTATTCAGTTAAATATAAATTTTATTATTTGTACTAAATCTGGTCGTAATCTATTTCTTGTTTACTAACAAAATATTTTCCATAAAATTAAACAAAAAATTTCAAGATATTTTTACTCATACAGAAACTTACACACCATGAACTCCTTCCCTGCTACAACTCCTAATTTTTCCTATTAGAATTTCTTCAACTATGGGTCTAAACACGATATACCTAAACTTAACTTCTGTATGAGAAGATCCATCTCCTGGAAATATGTATGAGTGCCCAATATGTGTTATATCAAACAGTGCTATACATAATCCTATATTTAATACTACCTGAAATTGGTTATAAAGAAAATAAGCAGGAAATTGAAAATAAAAATAATGAAAGAGGTTATGTCAACTTTACATACCTTATTTGCTAATTTTCTATTCAATAAAGTTGTTATAGATTCTGGTAAACTTTGGTGGAAATGATCCGGAGTAACCCGGATAACATCTTTCATTTCTGATAAAACGAACATTTTAAAATTTTTGATGCGGCATTTAGTAAACAATAAAATACACCTAACACCATGTTTTCTTTCTTCAATTGACATTTGCACTTGGCACTTGGCAGTTGGCAGACGGTTTTGACATTTTTTGTCATAGTGATGAGCTCTCCTCCAAAATACATCGATTAGAGTGTCGATTAGTGATTATTATACGCCGATGATTTTTTGGTTCATTTAAAAGCTTGTTTAAAAGGCATCTTGTAGATTATAATATGGTTAAATTAAGAAGTCAACTAAAAACCCAACCCACCTCTGTTTGCTGTTTTATCCTCAACTACAATATTGTATATAATTGTATATAATGTAATTGTATATAATTGTTTATTAAACTAACTAGAATCTTGACACAAAAACCCGAAGTCCCGAAACCCGAAACCCGTCCGCGTCTCTGTATTCCTTTTAAAATTTCTGACATCTGTGCAAGTAGTCTGTCTAAAAAGTCAGTTTACATGGGTAATTTAAGTAGAAATTTAAAAACTTATACTGGTAACCCTGCAGGTGCTGTCAAAATTGTAAATTATAACCTAGCTTTTCTCAATTTTATTTAGATTTTCCTGTTTAATATTCGTATAAAATGCCAAAACCTTTGAGCAGTAGTGCGAGGGAGATAATTTACAAGGTTATTAAGTTTTGTCAGCGTGAAAAAGCAGAACAAAGAGATTTGGTGAACAAAAACAAAGTTACAGAAAGAGTATCCGCCATGACCGGTATGTAACACTAGTTGATACTTGTATTTATTTAATTTTTTTTCTTGTAATTTATATGTAATTAAGTACTAAAATGTGCAAAGGTGTGATCGATTGTTTATTTGTTTCCTTACACAGAATATGATTTTTCAGGTGTTTCAAGAGTGACTTTGGCTCGTATTAAAAAAGAAGCTAGCGTAAATAACGGAGTATGGCGCACGCCTGGAAAAGGTCGTGGTTCAAAAAATGGACGCCCTTTGAAAATCAATTTGGATGACTTTGATAAATTCAATTCAATTTCTAATTGCATTGACTCTGCTTTGTTTTGTTTATGCAAGTCAAAGTTAATAAATGTATGTACATTATGCTCTGAAGTGTTTTTTTATTTGTTGACTTTTCCTGTACCTCAAATATTTTTTTAATCACTTATCATTTTTAATATTTTTATCAAATTTTAATATAAATATTTTTATTCTAATGTATCTAGATTGTACGTATAAACTCACACATTATTTGCAGTGTTGCTATGTTGAGTTTTAAAATTACCCTTTAAATTACCCATGTAAACTGACTTTTTAGACAGACCTTTATCCATACTTATATTTATTTTTTTAACACAATTTGAATTAACTTTGATTATTTCGAAAAAACTACAATGAAACGAAAGCTTTAAATTTTTTTCCAACAATTAATAATTACTAACGATAAATCGATTGCACGCATCAATTCACGCGCATTACTTTTAGAGTGCTCGATTGTGCGAAGCGTTGCTGTAGTTGGAACATTCAACGTTAAGGGCAAGCTCCCTAAATTTTATGTGAATTTGCATCAATATTCTGAAACAGTCACACATACAATCAAAATGGAAATTTAGTATATGATTAATTGGGTCTTTTTCTTTCGATGTACAAGACAGAAACATAATTGTAACATTTTCGCTCGATTCATTTTTTATTCAAAAATGATGCCTTTTTAAGGATTATTACATTTTTTTAAAGATTTACTTGGACTTTATGTCTAAAATAAATGTTAACAGTAAGAAAATAGAGTTTACTATTGAATCCCAAGACATTTTTTCTCTAGATCAATTATTACTTTAGTTATAAACGAAATAAGGGTATTTCTTTAGAAATTTGCGGCACGAATTAAGGGGGGGGAGGGGAGGGAAAGGGAGGGGGGAGGTAAGGGGAGACCCCCTGTGAAGTGGGGGGGTGCGGAAACCCCCCCTTCTATTTTTTTTAAATTTTTTTTGAGTTTATATTTATAGTAGCTTACCGCCCGCGGCTTCGCCCGCTTTGTCTAAAACCTAATAAATTATATACTAAAACCTTCCTCTTGAATCACTCTATCTATTAAAAAAACCTTATCAAAATCCGTTGCGTAGTTTTAAAGATTTAAGCATACAAAGGGACATAGGGAAATAGGGACAGAAAAAGCGACTTTGTTTTATACTATGTAGTGAAATGTAGTTAGAATTAATATATTGAAGATTACGGGCTTTCTTGACTGCTCCGGCGCTGCAGAACGTGGCGCTTGCCCCCGTGTACCTCGTTGCAGGCAGGAGTCTTCACTCGCCTTCGTAGCTTCGGCTTTTTGGTCGCCTTTGGCGACCAGCCTCAGCCACTCCGGCTCGCTTGACTCTGCCTGCTCCTCAGCACACGCGGGCGCCACGCTCCTCCGCGCCTCCGACTTTTTTAATACACTCTAGTGTATGACAGACAAGTACCACGTGGAATCGGGGTGGACAGATTCGGTTCTGTTACTAACAATTTGTGTGCAATATACATACAATAAAAAAAACATTTTTTTAATAATTATACATGTTTGATACAATTTACAAGGGCAATGAATGGATCAATTTTATTTTTTTCCAATCAGCGTCTCCACATATTATATTCTTTAATAATATCATCGAAGTTTGGGTGGTTATAGTTATCTTTTTTAAAAAATCTCTTTACAACACGCCACTGGGACTCAATTCTTTGAGTATGAGTCCCATCAGGGGCAACAATTGGGTTGTCTGGGTCTGAGTGATTAACTTTTTTATGAACATACCCATGTTGCCCCAATCATATACTACTCGCCAATAATCCGTATGAATTGTTGTCCCTCAGCAACATGCTTTTGAATGAACTATGAAGGAACTATGGTTTTTAATGTACATTTTGACATTTGTTATCTCTTTCAAACACAATTCTTGTAGGTAGTTTTGTCAATGTAACTCAAACAATTTTGAACATAACCTCAAAAATTAAAATTAAGATTTCTCTGTAATTACACGTTTCCGCACGAAAAGCCGCTAATGTATGTTTCGGGGCATTATTATCGATCGAAAAAAATTAAAATCACGCCGAAATTCGTGCCGCAAGTTTCTAAAGTCAACCCGAAATAAGAATTGAGACTTACTTTTCGAGCTCGAACGCGATCAAAGAGCGCACGCGATATTCAACTTTATTACGGCTGTATTAGCGTCTAGTACCGTAACCGGTCTCTCAGTGCCAGAAATGAGAAAGGGAGCCTCCTCTTAAGCATTATGCCGCATAATGCGCTCTAGTGCTGTACCTATACTCTATCCACGCTCAGAGCAATAAACATATAGAGTTCTTATATTGAGACGGAACAAAATACATATTTTCTAATCTACTTACTCTTAGTCAATAACAGCATAAGCCAGATTGAGATAGCGATAGAGTATCTGCACTGTCTTCAAACGTAGCGCGCCGGCTATGTTTTGTTTGCCAACCAGCTGGAGGTCTCGGTTCGTCAAGTGTTTTTAACGAAATATTTAGAAAATATAAAGTGTATAGTGTTTCTTTTTATTTGTTAGTGTGCTAAAATGACTATTGTATGTTCAGCTACAGGCTGCACTAGTCGAATGGGAGTTTTGGATAAAAACAATGAAAAAATATCTTTCCATCGGTAAGTGATTTTCAGCAAATTGATAAATATTTATCTTTTAACCCTATTTGAAGGTTTTATCAAGCGCTTTTTTATAATTTTATGTTGTAACTGTAACATTTACCCACTTTATGGGGTTGTGGAATACAAAAGAATTAAATAATTTTTAAAAAATGTCACAATATTATCACGTTTGGCATTTTGTTTACCACCGTAGTGTTGTAACACATCTATCGTATATTATCGGTTTACGACAAAAAATCTATTTCATATTAACGTTGATTTATTTATTTGTTTCTTATATCAGATTTATATTATGTAGTTGTTGTTGCAAATAATAAGTAGATGTAAATTTTCTACCGCAGGAAAATAAAAAATACCACGTGGTTGTTTTATTTGACTTATGTGTTTTGTTTGTGGTTTATTATTTTCTCTTTTAGATTATTAATAAATTCATTTTGTTTTAGATTTCCAGAGCTAAATAAAAAATGGGTACAAAACATGAGACGAGTAGATTGGACGCCGTCGAAATTTGCTAGATTGTGTTCACTGCATTTCGAGCCTGCGTGTTATCAAGATGGATACTCTAGAAGAATTCTGCAATCTTATGCTTACGTTTTTTTTTGTTCCTGTAGATAATAAATACATTTGATCAAAGAGAGTGAATTTTTATTTGGAAATTTTTTTACACATAGGTAAGTTACTTTAAATGTGTAACTATGTGAAAATGAAACGGTTGATTATATGACAGTTCTCATAGATGAGAAACTACTATTGAAATACTTAATATACATGCGTTTTCAAAGAAAAACCCGCATGGTTCCCATTCCTGTGGGATTTACGGGATCAAAAGTAATTTTTCCAAATTTCATTGTAATCGGTTCAGTAGTATTCGCGTGAAAGAGTAACAAACATCCATCCTCACAAGCTTTCGCTTTATTAGTAGGATGTAAGGAAAATGTTTTCTTTAAGACTGTCCTTTTATTAACTTGTTAAAATGCTGCACGATTCCTTCATGCTGACTGTGCCTTTCTCCTCACTCCTTTAACTTTATCACCATGTCCATCTTTATTTTAAATTAGTTACATTTCAAGTTTTAAAATTTCTTTTATAATATACTTACTTGCTTTCCACCCGCGTTTTTAAAGAAAATCCCGCACAGTTCCCGTTCACGTGGGATTTCCGGGATAAAACCTATCCTATGTGTGTATGTACAAAATTTCATTGTAATCGGTTCAGCAGTGAAAGAGTAACATCCATTCTCGCATAATTTCGCATTTATTATATTCGTAGGATTAAACAAATAATGTACTCAACTGAAATTAATTTAATTTTGTTTTTTTTTTATTTATTATTTCACAAAACCGTAAATGCAAAATGCATTCACGGTTTTATCGATTGAAGCACATCCCATCACTATCACCTTCTATCTATCTAAATACGAGCCATTAAATATTCAAAAAAAAAAAAAAAATATCTAAATACGTACCTATAGTAAAAATGGTGCCATTGCCATAACTATGTTGAAACGTAGCTTGTAGTCTATAGCTATCTCATTCTTTCATACGACGTTTTCTTTAGATAGAGAGAAACAAATATATGTAAATTGTATACGCTCGATACAAGTACTCTAATAGTATTAACAGACGTTCGAACTTGGTGCGACCGGACCACCGTACTCGTGCGGTGCGATCGACTCGCCACACGAGTCACGACCGCACCCAATGACTAAGGAATCCTATGGACAGGGCATATTGTTCTATACAAACAACTGATTATACAAATATCATGCATTTCGATACCGAAATAATAAAACTAATACTGTCTCTTTCTAACTAATGAATATTCTGTTAAGTGAAAAAATATGACTATACGTCAGTCAGTGCTAATTCTATACCGCTTGACATTTGAAGTTAGCTCAAATACCTACTGTGGCCGGGCGCCATGTTATGTTCTCGTTATTATGATGTACATGCTCTGTCATTGCTCCGTAGTAAACATTGAAAAATATTGAATATTTTTGTGATTGTGACAAATATTTGTGTCTAAAACATATAGAGTGGTCAAGGACAAATAGTGGCATAATGCCAAAGCGCAGTATTGTGGGATGTGGCTCCGGAAAGAATGAAAACCAGAAAAGTTTGTCTTTGCACCGGTATGTATACGTTTTGACTGAAATATTAGTTATTACTTTGCTGATTTAGTTATTTTCATGTATATTGAATTGAGGAGTATTCACAGACTATGTTCAGTGCAAAATTGTTACCAAATATAGCTTTATTTTGTATATTTTCGTTCTAGTAAAATAATGAATTTGGGTGCTAGTGATGGCTTATAATATCGACATCAGCAAAATGTTCGATGAAGACGTGCGTCTCCCAAGGCTGTGTCATTAATCTTAAGAATAGTTGCTTTGGTGAATACACTTCCAAATTAAGAAATTAATTTTGCCAAGAGCAGCAGAAGGAAAAATAAAACACTTAAATTTACCTAATATAAATTTTAACTTAAGTAAGATGAGTCGCATAAATAGTACTTTAAAAATGTATTTATAAATAAGTCAGGTCAGGACTAAAATTATAATAACCTAAAAATTCATTTTTTATAGGTTACCAAGAAGTGAAAATAGAAAAGGAAAATGGTTAGAAGCAATTGAAACTGAAAATATCAAGCCAAATGTAAAGGATATATCATAGTATGTTCCCTACATTTCCCCGAAAGTGCTTTCAATAGAACAATGGATGTGATTAGTCTGCACGATGATGCTATACCCAGTATGTTTGCCGCTGCATTCACACAGGGTGAGGTTTTTATCTGTAGACACGTGATGTCTTCCAGTTTACTTTTGGTCTTTTTATTTAGATTTAGGGCTGTCATTTATATTCTAACGTTTCTCCTATTTTGAAGAGGGCCTGTGAACAAACTGAGATGATTTTATATGATTTTTGAGTACAAACTTGGGTGATATTTGGTTGTTGAAATGTTATTGACGGAGGGAAAGTGCAATTTACTTTAAATACATGGGGTGTTTTAATTTATTTTTCTATTCTTTTATTTTTATGTATGGACAAAATACTAGATTATACAACTTGAACATAGTTATCAATTTTCATACCACCTAGAACTAACTTCATGCTGTTAAATTTAGGTGTCGGTCTGCGCGCGCATCGTAAAAATTCACTCTCATTATTTTTATCCATCGCGCCAAAAGAAGTATAACTTCAAAAAAATATATATAAATATTATTTTTATATCGATAAACATAATAATGCTTATCGATATATTCTCGGCACTAAACACCGCCATGTTTTGTTACATTCAATATGGCGCCGGCCACACTTTTTTTGTAGGTATGTCACTTCCATGTGATTCCTTATTCATTGACCGCACCGCACCTAGGGTTGCCAGTATTTGATTTAAGGGTTAACAGCATCAAAAATACGAGTTTTAGTTATTTTTTACGGGAGACAATTAAAACAGCAATGTTAAATAGAGAAAATTTATTCTTGGCATTTATATTTGCTGTTGGAAGAAACAGCTTTTAATAGCTCTTCATTTTGTAAAGCGAATGTATAAAAATCTTTGCACGATAATTTAAAATTACATTTAATTAATTTGCAGCTCCGCCTTTACAGTTTCAATATTCAATCGGTTTCGGTTATCCTTCCAGGCATTGCCGCACAAAGAAAATATTCTTTGTTTAAAAATTACGATTAAATTTACGATTTTTTAAAAAACATTTTAAATAATGGAATTTTCGCGGCCGACTGAGCTAAATAAATTCGTATAAAAAAAAATAGATACACTAGATAATTTATTATGTTGCCAATATATGAAGTGATTAAAGGCGCAAATTATCCCTTTTTGAAATTTTCGATATTGTCGATAGAGGCGAAAGTATTGTAATTTTTACTGATTTTCGTATTTATTTTTTTATATTATATGCAGGCGTTAGTAGAAGCTCTGTTTAGTACACAAAGAAACCTTGAACTGAGTTCTACATGTGACAAAAATACCACATTCTAGCCACGAAGTTAGTACGAGATATAGATTTTCAAAGAATTCAATGTCAGAGTTGTCCCTAGTAAACAAAATTATATATAATATATCATCTATCTATTACCAAGTTTTTGTTTATGTTTTAGTCGTTAGTTATAGGCGATATTTTAATATTATTCAATATATTATTATAGGTAGGTACTTAATCCTTATAATATGTAATAAATTAACTGAACAAAAAAAATATCTTAGATTTTTAAGACAATTCAATAATATAAAATTAATACAAATTAATCTCCATTTTTTGTGAATATTTCGAACATTGATCATAGTAATCTCATTAAAAGTCAAACCGAATTCTTTGAAAATCTATTTTACGTAATAAATTCGTGGTTAGAATGTTGTATTTTTTTCACATGTAGACCTCAGTTCAAGGCTTCTTTTGGTACAAGTACAAGTACAACCATTGAAAAGTAGAAAACGAAGAGAAAAGAATGGGCAAAATTATATTTAAAAGACAGGGATTCGTTCAGACATAATATGCACTCATATCATAAATCTTTGTAGAGTTCTAAAATTTATATCATTAATCTTTTTTCAGTAATAGCCACGTCATCCGACGCCATCGCCATTGATGACGATCGACCGACGTCCGTTTTGTTTGGCGGTAGAACTGTGACTAAAGCTGTAATAGGTATATAGTCTATGACGAAAGCGCTGTCCGGTGCGATCGCCCGGCCACACGCGCGAATTTGGTACGGTCCGCACCAAGTTCGGAAGAAAAAACCATCGAACCGGCCGTACCATCAATAATAATAATTATGTCCGGCGGACCACTGTACACATGATCGAATATGGTCCGGAGCGCACCAAGGTCACGGTGCGGTCCGTACCAAATTCGAACGTCTGTTTATACTTTTAATACGGAAAACATAAGACTTGTTTGTGATTGGTCAGCGATAACCGTTAATGCATTGTACAGACTACGTGTATATTTTAGTCTGATCGTGGTACCCGTACTGTGCAGACGCGCTCATATTTTATTGTTATTGTTCCGTGACCTGGCGTGTACTTAGATTATTTTTGTGTCGGGGTTTTTTTGAATTATAATAATTACGTAAATTATAATGAAAATAAATGATGTAAATATTTTATTACTCTTGTTTTTTTTCCTTCACATTAAATTTTTCACCTACTTATTATATTACAAAGGCAAGTGTAGTCGTGGGAAGAAAGCTATTTTTTATTTAAGAGTAGCGCAGTGTGTACGTACATTCCACAGAACATGTACATTCAGAATGGTTTACGCCCACTGACTTTTTTTGTCTCTGTCATTTGTATGGGATTACGTGACAGAGAGAGCGCTAGAGTCTGTCTAAAAAGTCAGTTTACATGGGTAATTTAAAGGGTAATTTTAAAACTCAACATAGCAACACTGCAAATAATGTGTGAGTTTATACGTACAATCTAGATACATTAGAATAAAAATATTTATATTAAAATTTGATAAAAATATTAAAAATGATAATTGATTAAAAAAATATTTGAGGTAGGTACAGGATTACAGGAAAAGTCAACAAATAAAAAAACACTTCAGAGCATAATGTACATACATTTATTAACTTTGACTTGCATAAACAAAACAAAGCAGAGTCAATGCAATTAGAAATTGAATTGAATTTATCAAAGTCATCCAAATTGATTTTCAAAGGGCGTCCATTTTTTGAACCACGACCTTTTCCAGGCGTGCGCCATACTCCGTTATTTACGCTAGCTTCTTTTTTAATACGAGCCAAAGTCACTCTTGAAACACCTGAAAAATCATATTCTGTGTAAGGAAACAAATAAACAATCGATCACACCTTTGCACATTTTAGTACTTAATTACATATAAATTACAAGAAAAAAAATTAAATAAATACAAGTATCAACTAGTGTTACATACCGGTCATGGCGGATACTCTTTCTGTAACTTTGTTTTTGTTCACCAAATCTCTTTGTTCTGCTTTTTCACGCTGACAAAACTTAATAACCTTGTAAATTATCTCCCTCGCACTACTGCTCAAAGGTTTTGGCATTTTATACGAATATTAAACAGGAAAATCTAAATAAAATTGAGAAAAGCTAGGTTATAATTTACAATTTTGACAGCACCTGCAGGGTTACCAGTATAAGTTTTTAAATTTCTACTTAAATTACCGTAGACAGAACGTAAATTACCCATGTAAACTGACTTTTTAGACAGACTCTACAGGGTGTAATCGTTAAGTGTGCACAGGCGATTATTCCGTAACTATTACAGATATCAAAAAACTTTAAACTGATATCGAAAGTATTTAACCTAATGAGTAAAATGGCCATAATAAATTTTTAAAAATAAAACGAGAAATATCTAAAAATTTAACTTGAAACCCCCCCATACATTTAGTATGAGATACGAATATCCCATGTACATGGGTTGATCCAAAAGTAATGATAATCAATATTAAACAAGGTCATTACAGTTATAATAATTATGTAGTTCTCTAGATAGTCTTCTAACTAGAAAATATACTTCAATATTTTTTTTCCTAAACTTAAAAAAAAAAACTTTGACTTCATCCACAAAAACCCCTCCACGCGGCCATCACTTCGCTGTCGTCTTAAAATAATTTATTGCTAAGAAAGTGTTTCTTGTGCCGAGGAAAGAGATAAAAGTAAATAGGAGCTAGATCTAAAAAATAGGGTAGGTGTTCAAGCATTTGGAATGCCGATTTTTGAATAGCAGCCATCGCAACTGACGCTTTGTGATCTGGTGCGTTGTCTTGGTGAAACAGCGTTCAGGTCCGCAGTTTGCCATGTCTCTTTTCCTTACTAACCTACCGCAATCTTTTAATTTGGTCTGTTTAGTAAGAGCCCAATAAAGGGGCTACCTTTTTAAAATATTCCACCATAATTATTCCTTCAGCGTCCCAAAAAACTACCGCTTTAATCTAACCTACTGATTTTCACTTTGAATTTCTTCATCGTCACTTTGGAAGCTCGCATCCAGGACATTGATTGTTTTTTGGTTTCAGCATAAACACGGTGAACTCGGGTAACGTCCATGATCACAAAACGTGACAAAAAATTATCCTGATATCATTAAAAATTTAGAAATTTACCCTCTACATGTCGAATCGTTGTTTCTTCTTTTCGTCGGGAAACATTCTGGCACGCACGGTTCACATTCAAATTAATGTAAATAATTGGAAACGTGGCCTGTTGATATGATTTTTTTGTGATTACTTAGTGAATACATGAGCAAGCAAAAAACATTTATTTTATATTTTTATGTGCACAGGAAATACCCAATTATCATTACTTTTGGATCAACCTAGTACATTTAATATGAAAGATTTTAGCTTTTTCTTTCTTTTTTTGGTTTTCTGCTTTAATTACTTCGCAAATTTGAAGGGAAGTTCATTTAGAAACTGTAAATAGAGCTCCTCATTGTATTGCACAATGAGGACATCACTTCGAAAATCTGCTATGAATACAAAATGTATGGGAAATAAAATGTATGGGAGCGTTTAATGTAACATTTTTGGATATTTCTCGTTTTATTTTTAAAAATTTATTATGGCCATTTTACTCATTAGGTTAAGTACTTTCGATATCAGTTTAAAGTTTTTTGGTATCTGCAATAGTTACGGAATAATCGCTTGTGCACACTTAACGATTACACCCTGTATATTAACTTGACTCGGTGGATAGAGTACAGGGTGCGACCATAGATTACCTTGCCCCTTGGCAAATGGCATCTTTGTCAAAGAGTATAGTAACTATGTAAGGAAAAGAGAGCCATCTTGCGTGATAAAACGAGAACCCATGAACACTAGCGCCCCAAGCGTATGGCGGGCGCATTAAAAGTGCTATACGTATATCTATATACGTACCTATAGGTATTATTGCTACGTCGCTATAGCTATTCTGATAATAATTTATATTGCGTTACCTTTATCACAACTGTATTATTGTGTCGATCTGTTCTGGCGCGTACAATCATTGTATGCGTGAAAAACCCAACCCAAAATTACACAATGCATAATATAAAAAAAAATCTAGTTGCGTAATAAATTGGTGGCTAGACTTAAAGCTAAACATTTCCAGGTGATAAAAAGATAACAACAAAACAAATCACTTGACACATTTGAAAATCTAAAGATAATTGGGCCAGGTAAAGAAAAACGCTTTTAAAATAATTGGGAGTTTATTCATTTTTTTCCACACTATATTATAATTAGCATTCTAGTAGCCTAAGATTATTTTATATATATGTATTTGGTTAAGCATTATAATAACACAAACATAACAAATGAAATAGCGT
>CAJQZM010041866.1:0-18810 GCA_907164665.1 Colias nastes | reverse complement strand
GCATTATAATAACACAAACATAACAAATGAAATAGCGTTAGGTTTGGATATTTTTTACAATATAAATCTTGTGTTATTTTAACCTTCTTTTCTTTGATTATTACACCAGCTTCTGTAAGACACTTTAAAAGTACTACAAAATTTTACAAGTAAATCAATCCAACAAAGATATAGCATTATAATAACACAAACATAACAAATAAAATAGCGTTAGGTTTGGATATTTTTTACAATATAAATCTTGTGCTATTTTAACCTTCTTTTCTTTGATTATTACACCAGCTTCTGTAAGACACTTTAAAAGTACTACAAAATTTTACAAGTAAATCAATCCAACAAAGATATAACATTATAATAACACAAACATAACAAATAAAATAGCAAAGTCAAGGCCAACACTTTTTCTTCAGTGGTATAACGTCTTCCTTTAGGTTTTTTCAGAGCTTGTTTAAATTGTATTCCAGTAAAAAAAATTCCAGCTTCTGACATTTTTGCTGTGACTTTATGAAATGCCTGACCAGCAACTAATCTTTCGGCATTGGCAAGACGTGCTTTAAAGCTTCTCTCTTTAGCCATAGTTTTCTTTAACTTCAATTTTTTCTGTTCAATTTGTTTTTCTGTTGTTCTTTTTATATTTTTTTACTAAGTATTCATCACAATGTTTTGTGCGACCTATAAAGAAAATAAAAACTTTATTAAAGATATTTTTTTACAAATGAAATCAGTATATTTGAGAGACAAGTGATGTTGTGTCTACATTTCTGCTTTACTTTATAATACCAAGTTACAGAGTTACTTTAGAATAAACCCATCCAGCACAGTAAATGTAGATTAATACAAATGTTGAACATATAACCCCCCAAATTGGACGTATCTTAGGACCAATTTATCACTCACCAGATATTTTGAATGAGATTTTAAGTATCTTATATTTTGATATGATACTATAATTAACACCCCATTACATAATTGCTTCTGCCCATTTAGGTAAAAAGAGCAGTAAAAAAAATAGTAATTATTATACCTTTATCTAAAATTTGCTGATTTAATGGGACATCATTATCTTCATTTGCCCTTGTCTCACAAGGCCACATCCTTGGCTAAGAATAGTTATGTTCCATGTAAACTGCTGTACTCGCAGAATGAAATATACCTGTAATTATTATAAGAAACAAAGTCAAAAATTACGAAAGATAAAATTACAGAATGTATCATTTTATTTATTTTTTTACATTAAGCTTGCAGTTGAGCTTTTTTGGAATGAAAACTGGTTGAAGAAACTAAAGAATAGTGGTAGAGCATTGACTGGTGCTCATCAAGCTAGTTAGTCTACCACTGAGGACTCTGTTACTAAAAGCTTAGTAGTGTTTTACCAGTAGAAATAAGAACCAGTTCCCTAACTAAAAATAGTGTGGTATAAATCCTGTATATTATAATATATAATAATCCTACCTAAGATAATGATTAATTTGATAAATAAAGTACTAACTATGGGTAATATTCAAACTCACCACTCAAGTAGATTGATGGTACAGATAAATGGAGTAATCGGTGACCTGAAACTTTGTGCTCAGGCTTGAAATGGTAATCACAGACTCTCTTGTTTCTATAGATCATGTCAGGCTCAAGATCTTTTAGTCGTTCACCAACAATTGACATCCAGGTAGCAAACAACTCGTCGTCTTGTAGGGTGAGGGAAACGATGCATATATGCTCCTGTAAATACATAAAAAACAACCTTTACAGTACCTACAGAAATACGCAATAAATGATAAGTGTTCTCCATATTTAATTATTTTTATATAGTATATTTAAATAATAAATATACTTATAATTAAATATATAATACTCAAATATTTAAAATTTTTATAATTTTTGTAAAATAGTGATATAAGGTTATGCAAACAAAGATGTTCTGCGGCCATGACCGAAACAAACAATAGGTAAGGGATACGTACTGGTAGCATCAGTTCATTATAAATAAATAATTTTGAGAAAACTTACCCATTTCACTACATCCAAAAACACAATATACCTTCCTCCTAGAAGCCATTTTAAAATTAACAACAAACTCAAGAGTAATTCAAATTTCAGAAAACAAACGGATTATCCTGTGACCTGTCATATCTCGCATTGGACAATGGACAGGGTTGCCTTTTTCCAAAATTAAAAGTCACTAGCAAAACTAACAAAATCAAAAACGAAAAAAAAATTGTTGAGCACATCGTTTCTTTCAGAATCAGTATCAAATTGACCAGTATGGCTGATTTGATACTTTCTGCTATTTTCAAAACGCAGCTAGACGTAACCTGAATTTGTTTATCCCCCAAACGTCCCCCTAAATTCCCTAGTTTAAGAGACAACGTTCTTAGAACGGCAACACTGGTACTGACACTTATGAGAGAAAACGTTTCATTTTCCGCTGTTTAAAGCACTTAAAAATCGTTTCATCAAATAGATTATATATTTATAAAAGCAATTGAATTTTGTTCTAAATAAAATGATTTTAGTTATTTTTATAGCCATTCTATTCTTTTTGCATAAAAATTTTACGTTCTGCCATCTTCTGAGGAAAAAGTTAATTAAATAGTGCTGCCGAACAGTCAATAGATGTCGCTAGTTTCTTTGTATAATGAACCATACTCTAAGTTTCACCCCCCTGATCTTTGTGATCTTTGGTTTTCATTGTGCTTATTGTTATCACAGTGGTTATCACAATTTTGTGATCAAAACTGTTTTTCGCCGCTGTCTGTTGATATAATAATTAGATCATTATCTAGATGTACACAGTAAAACGTAATAAAACGTGATACGTTTCCTGTTTACAGTTTAATTGTGGAAACTTGTTCTTATTAATAATTATTATACCTATTAAATATAATGTCAGGTGAGTAAAAATATTTATAGAAATTTGTTAAAATGATTTCGATTTAAGCAACCGTACCTATTTTTCTTTATAATTTATCCTTCCAGGTAGAAGAGATAGATCACGGTCACCGAATAGGATAAATCATAATGGTCGCAACAAAGATAGTAATCAAGATGCAAAAAATGTAGATATCTCGAACGTTATGAATCCCATGATGATGCCAAATATGTATACCCAAGGTACTAGTTGTTACTTATCATTCCATTTGCTTATTGAAAAAAAAAGAAAAATGTTTTTTCTATAATGACATGAAATGCTTAATAATAATCATTATCATCTCAATTAATCCTTATCTATTGGTTTTACTGTAGGTAACATGATGATGGGTGGAATGTTCAATATGATGATGCCTAATGCCATGATGGCGGGTGGCATGATGCCCACAACCGGAATGGAAATGATGACAAATGCAGGAATGGATATGATGCCCCAACAAACTATGGATATGCAGGCTATGGCAACACCAGCTATTAGTAACACGGCCGCAAATATGGATATGAGCATGATGGGCGGAGTCATGATGGATCCCACAATGATGGCCATGTATCCTAATATGGGTCCAGAAGCTATGCAGGAAAAGAAAGAAATTACACTCAAACATTGCAAGTTAACACCACCCGAGCCTGGTGCTCCACAACCACCTAAGAGAGGTCGACCTCCTGGGTGCCGAACAATCTTTGTTGGCGGGCTACCTGACAAAATACGCGAAAGCACAGTAAGAGATATATTTGAACGCTACGGTAGAATCCAGATATTGCGTTTGTCAAAGAAAAACTTTTGTCACATTCGGTTTGATAGAGAAAGTTGTGTGGATGCAGCAATGGTGATATCTGGTTATCGCATCAAGTTATTGAGTAAAGATAAAGATGACAAGGAAGATGATGATGATTCTCACGCAACAAATGGGTGGCTGCATGTTGATTATGCATTGGTAAGTATTATTTGCAATCTTTAAATGTTGTAACATTGTATATTAATTATTCACAGTCAATGTTGTTCCATAGTGTTAACACTATGGAACAACATTGACTGTGAATAATTTATATCATTAAATTTTCCATAATTCAGGTCAACATAAAAAAAATAAGCATTCAAATTGAAATGTTGTTTCATACAATAATTTCATTCATTTATTTGTTACTCATTTTAGAGTCGAGATGATCAGAATGAATATGAAAGACGTCAGCGTCAGGCTCTGAGGATGCAGCAACAGCAAATGCAGCAGCTGACGGCGCAACAAGAGGCAATTGCTAATAGTCGTTCTATAAACTACCCTCGATCACCGTCGCCACTGAGGATTCAACCATTTTCAAATGCAGCTATAGTGCAATTGGCAGAGAAAATTAAAAGTGAAGAACAGTTTTCTGCAACTTTACCTGTAAGATTTAGTTTTATTAAAACGGATATTCATTCCAGAAAAAAACTAACATTTCAATTTACGAAATTTACTGAACTTAATGCATTTTTTTATTGTGTTTTAGTAAGCATTTCAATTTTCAAACATAATTTTGCAGACACTAGTCTCCTGGCTGGAACGCGGTGAATGCTCCAAGAAAAATTCAAACCAGTTCTACTCAATGTTGCAAGCTACGAATTCGCATATTCGTCGGCTCTTCAATGAGAAAATGCAAGCTGAAGAAGAACTTACTGAATGTAAAGAAAGGGTTAAGAATCATATACAACTTGTCATCGAACAACGTAAGTCTTTATATATTGCAGTTATACTCGTCTCTCTCTCTTTACCCAATGGTCAATGAACTCAGTCCGTCTCCTCCCAATTTTATAATGATATTTTACAGTCAACAGTGATATGTAAATTAATGGAAAGGTAAGAATCAATGGGATTTGTGAATATATCATTTTATGTCATTTAATTTGTGTTACAAAGTGATACTTGGTGAGAACAGTAATGTTTTAAAGTGATGACATTAAATTAAATATTCACATGAAACTGCTCAAGTCTCTCAATGAGTTAAAAAATAAAGTGCATTATGATATATAAGAGTTATTCAATTTGTGTAAGCCACATTCGTCCATCAATGTTTACATCAACACTTTTTAAAATAATTATTATGGCCGGTTTAGAACCAATGTTACATTTAGCATAACTCTTATATTGTTAAATAGGCAAGAATATCCAAACATCATTTTCTGAAAATGAAGTTAATAATCTTATCTGCCCTATGTTGTAAAATCTCAAATCTGTATTACAAAAACTACTTGTAACTCTAAACCTCTCACGTGCTGACACCTTCAGGCCAGCGTTAATGCTCTCAACATGTTACTATGAAAATGGTTTACTACAAAAGTAATGTGTAAGTTATTGCTATAAGCTTTGACATGAATAAATTATGTCAAATTAATTTATGTAGCATGTCAGACCATTTGAGAACTATCTCAGAACACAGTTAACCATACCAAAAGATAACAACTTGCAAAAATAAAATTTATGTATTTAAGCCTTTGAAATTCCAGTTTATGTTTTTATCATTAAATCAATGTTTAACATGTATTTCATAATAAACAATAGTTATTTGCATTTACTTTACGTAATTAGATCATATAACAAAATGGTTGTCTTTTGGTGCGGTGAGCTATGTCTCGGACACATTGCTCTGTGTCGGCGCCATTGGGTCCACGGGCATCAGTGAGACAGTGCAGTAGGCGAGTAGGCGAGTAGGTATAACGCGAATCATGTAAAAAGAACGCTGGATGAAAGTGATGGGGTGTGTTTTGGCATGTATCGAGTTTAGCACGAAAGTTATTTGCTGCTTATTTTATTTTTGAAGTAGGCTCTCGAGTCGTGGCTTCGCAACTACATATTTGTTATTCTTATACCACCTCATAACACCAAATAGACCAATAAATCGCCAATGCGCAGCTTAACCGTCAGCGTTCTTTTTACATGACGCGACCTATAGTGGTAGAGGCGGTGTGTGTGAGCAAAGTCGACGCCGAGGCTGGGCCGCCGGTCGCGTTCGCCACGGTACGTTTCTCGGGCGTCGCCGTACATTGCTGCTAACATGTTTTTGTGAACCTCAGTCGAACAGGTGGCGAAAGTGTTTAACGCGGCCACTCACCAGCGCGTGTGGGACCATTTCACGAAACCACAGCGTAAAAACATCGAGACATGGCAAAAAATGACACAGGTACGTTGGCCTTCCGCTGATACGAGGTTCGGACACGTTGTGTTTTTATTCACATATGTGGTACAATTTGACACTTATCATTCATTATGTTCCGTATTTGTGCATGAGTTATGTAACTTATCAAATATTATACACATAATCATCAAAATTATGAGCGATATTGATTATAAAGTTCTTTTACCCAAGAGGATGGACGGTAAGTTTACTGGAAATGGTTCAAGAAAAGTATACAACAGACGAAAATATTTATTTGATATTTATTCATATAAATATGCCCTTTTAGAGGGCATCCTTTAGCCAATTAGTTACTATTTAATCTTTTATATCTGTCAACTTCTTCCAAATTTCGTTATCTTTTTTCATATCAGATAGTTTTACCATTTATATTTTGAGCTTTGGAAATTTAGAATCTTCAATATTGACAACGAAAATGGTTTTATTTTGTACTCAACAAAAATTATAACTGCATACTGTCATTTACATGCACACATTATTACCTGCTTTTATGCCTTAACTCTTGCTATTATGTAGCAAAAAGTTAGCATATTAAGCTGGTTTGACAATGTGCATGGCAAATATTACAAAAGATATTTTTTTAGGAATTTCATGCTCTTAAAGAGGAATTTAATGAAAAATTCTATGGAGAAGAAAATGAATACAACGGATATTCAAACAGAAGTTTATATCCTGACATTAACAATGAAGAAATACAGCAACTTAAGGTACTGTTTCAGTTCTGCATAATACCTTCATTTTAATTTTTTTTTAAACCTACATTTTAAATACCTACTAATCTTTTACAGAAAGAAAACGAAAGTCTGCAGTTCCAACTAGAAGCATACAAAAATGAAGTAGATGTGATAAAAGCTGATGCACAAAAAGAAATGGAGAAGTTTAAAGCACAATTCATTGCGAGACAAGCTTTGAAAGGAACCTTTGCTGAGAAAAATGTAATTATTTCTATAATAGTTCATTTGTGGCACTTCATGTAATAATATCTTGGTATCATAAGCCATTTAAAATAAATTGTTTTAAGTTTTTTCTCTATGGAAATGTTTCAGTTTTCACCATTTAATCAAGGCACTCGTGTTTAAAACTTAGAATTTGCCATTAGTTACAAATTATATTCCCTGACCTTGTGTCTTCATATGTTATGACTATAACTATCTAAAAATGAAATATTAAGAAATTCTATTCTTACAGACAGACAGAAATTTTATTGCGAAATATTTAAAATCTTGAAAGAAACATAAAAATAATCTCAATAAATTTACTACATTATTGCAGCCACCCTTACCATCGCCTGTAGTAAAACCGCCTCCTCCGCCGCCGCTACCCGAAGATGTTGACGGTAAAGTCAAACCTGATGTCGATGCAGTGTGTGGTGAAGCGAAACTTATTGGTGTTATGTCGGCGTTTTTGCAGGTATATATAGGTTATAAGTGTATTTCAATTATATAAAAATAATTGATTTCTTTATATCACAAATTTTTGATAATATTATTTCTTTTTGTGCTTATCTTCAGAAGGCAATTTTTTGTGCATGTAGCCAAGGCACAAAAATTGGATTAATTCTCGTATTTAGATTTTTTCTTGTCGCTCATCTTTTTAAATTATTTCAACTATATTATCGTAATCGAACTATATTTTTCTATTGTAGTTATTGGCAAAGTAAATACCAAAAATATCCATTTACAATTTTATAATTACCAAGGCTAAATAGTTTAATTTCACTAATTATTTTAAACAAAATTCCTTCAGGTACATCCACAAGGCGCGAGTCTAGACTACGTAGTATCGTACGTACGAGCGATGTTCCCGCAAATATCTCAAGCGACGATACACAATGTTCTTCAGAAGTTTGTAGAAGTTTTCCAAAAAACTACAAGCGGGGTTGGCGCGAATATCGAACATAGATGGAAGTTTGTAGCCTTTGAGGATTGAATATATCGAGAAAAGACGTCTTTAATATCATGTTTAGCTTTAAGATGCCGATCAATTTAGGTTATTGGAATAAATATCGTGACTGTATTTTGGTTTTTTATTTATATTCTTATACTTATCCTTTTTATCTTGCACTTATTTGGCTACTTTTACGGGGGGAAGGGCTAATGGAATCTGACTTAGTTGAAGTTAAGAAGTAAAAAGTAAAAAGTAAAAACCATTTTCCTTTAACTTTTTATTTAACAAAATAATCAGAATTATTTTAAGTGTGCTCTAAGTATTCAGTCATTATTTATAGACAAATTGTAAGGACAAGTAATGGGTAGGAGTAGACACAGTAATACTTTCGACATCAAAATATACGTTTCATTTTTTGCATTTTATTATATTTTACAAAGTAACTACGGAAAGTTCTTCTGCTGTGCCTGTAGGTCCTTCACTGTTTGCATATATTCAGCAGTTGCTTCTTCCAAATCTCTGTCATTAACAGCAGGATCATTTTCAACGACTTGTGGTCCGACATCACGGTCCTGACGCATTTTGAGTCTTAACTCGCGCATGCGAGCTTCAAGTATGCGTTCGCGTTTGTTCTCGCGTTCTAGTATCTGAAAAAGAATTATAACTATATAGGAAACAAAGTTATATTTTAAACATGATAGTAACTACGTACTTATATAAAAAATGTATATATGTGTTGCTCCATAGTGTAAATTTTATTCACCCCAGTAATAACTATAAGCAAGCTTCGTTCAATTACTTCGGTGATAACATTGCGAAAACATAAACAGCATAAACTTCATAAGACTTACATGCGTAAGAAGCTGCTTGTCATTTTTGTCGGCCGTTCCCAGGTTTTGCGAAAGTTCAGCCAGGTATATTGTGCCTTTGCTGCTACCACACGCTACTAGAAGGCCCTATAATAAAATAATATATGATTATACATATTATTTGACTGCTAAGTAAACCGGTACCTAGGTAATTATGAAAATGTTAAATTATTTAAAACAGTAAGAAATTTTCTAGAAGGTACCTATAGGTTTTTCTGTAAAATTTAATTATTTTAAACCATTTCAAACTCGTGGTATTTACTATATCCACAGCTAAAATCCTAAGACAATATAATATGAAAATTAAATCAAAAATCTCACAGCTTCATGAGGTCGAACTCTAAGCAAGGGTTCGTCACAGAGTTGCGCAGTGACTATGGGCGCACTGCGTCGGCGGAGGAGATCCCAACATGAGAGACAACCGTCCCATTGAGTCACCAGCATTAGAGAAAACCTTGAAAACATTAATATGATTATTATTATAAATATAGGAAACCAACAGCGTTGACTCTATAGTCTCGACTACTCGATATACCTATATCGGTAGGTTATAGGTAATACACAGCTATTAACGTTTGTTGTGCACATTTCTATTGCTGAATGAGCTTAGTCGATGTCTAGTTTAAAACAAGTAGGTATCTAGTAGACAGTATGCAATGCCGAAAATACTTAGGTTTATTTAGGTAGTACAAACAAACCGTTTCAATGCCTATCTACTTTTGTACAATGTACCATTATTTTGTATACGAATAACGAAAGGTAAAACTAGAAGATATATAGATTATAGAGCATAGAGATAATTAATTAAGTATAAATAAATAAATAGATAGATACTATTTTTTTCTCATATTATATACCTTACGGGATTCCAAGCACCATCAGTAAGTTTTGTGCCATGTGAATACGTCCACAGAATGGACGATTCTCTACAGTCTTCGCTCCACACTCTCGCGGTCCAGTCACCAACCGTCAAAAAGTTCTTTAAAAAGGTCGGATTTCTTTGAAGTGCATATACTGGTCCTAAATGAGCTTCATACTAAAATAGAGTTATTTAAATTAATATACAAATCAGAGAATACTGCACTATTTCAATATATGGCCATCTATTGCATTACTAGGTAGTTACTTTTGAGGGTAGTTTTTCCAGCGGCGTTTTGCCCTTACGGTTGCCTCCAATCACTAAACCCGTTTCAGTTCCGACCATAAACCTGAAATATGATAATTATTTATAATAATACTTAACGATTTTATGTAAAAACATTACAATAAATACTTACCTTGTTGGAATAGTAGGTTCATATTCTAGAGCAGATATTCCTAGAGCTTTATCGACGCTTTGAGTATCTGATTGTAGTTTTACTAAATCTATGATCATCGAATCTGTTGGTTCATTCATGCTGCGTATGTCCCACCTGAATAAATATAAAAAAAAAATCAGATAAGAATAATGAGAAAGTAACTACAAAATTAGAAAAAAATGTGAATGATAATACATATATTGGTCGTAACCAATTAATATAATATTTGTATACCATTTAACAACCCCGTCGGGCGATGCCGAAAAGAACTCGGCGCCAGTTTTCGAATGAACAAAGAGAACATTTCGCACCAATTCTCTATGGGCTACGTGTGGAGGACACATTGCAAACGGTTCACCGCCTTTGCGCATGTCCCAGCAACCTACCTGTACAAAATTACCTTACATTTTCACTAATTTTAGAAAGTGGAAAGATTTATCTGATTTTTTTTTTTCATTAACTGAAAGCTACATTATTCCCACAATTTTTATAGGTTTTCATTTTTACTTGTTTTTTATCTCGGTTCATTCCGTTTCATCGGGCGTAGCCCGGATGAACGAAAAGTTAAAATATAATGAGAAAAAGCTTCAAATTTGTTCTATATACCATGATCATTAAATTCATTAATATATTAGGTACCTGTCCATTTAACATACCCCCAACTAGAATATGCTGATCTCGAGGGTTATACTGAAGGTCTAGTAGTGGTTGTGGTGGTTTTATTATGAGGTCTGGAGCGTTGGCATTTTCTAAAAACGCAAAATATATTAATTACAATTACACTTATAAACAACTAACTACTAACTACCTTCTTATAATGACAGAAGTAATAAATAGGATTACCGTACTGTCATTATTTTATACCTAAAATAATAAATATAATTAATTACTAAATATATCTTGAACAACCATTTACTAAAAGCAATATTTAAATTTTAAGAAAAGAGCATACCTAAGTATTACGAGTATAGATAGTACAAATTTTCATAAGCTCTACAATGGCTCTACACTATCCGAATAAAGCTTAAAATAAAATTATTCTCATTTAAATGAAATACAGCCAACCGATATCCCAAATGTACGAAAACTGCAGACTTCTGTTATTCCTCATGAAATCGATATCTGCATGAGCAGAAGCTAGACGGGCTCCTTCAGCTTGCCACGATAGAGACCTTACAGGCCTTCTTGTTCCTGGCTCTCTATACACATTGACTGTGTGACAACTGCTACGTTCCACTGGTGGTATGGAAGGTAGTTCTGAATAATACGTTTGATACATGTCCACTGCGTTGTTCTGTAGAATATTGTGTTCCATGCTCTGGAATGTAATAAAACTTAGCGACCTTAGCCCTCAGTTGTTCCATTTCGGTTCGCTATTTAAATCTTTCTTCAAATGACTATACAATGCAATTATTGCTTACTATTTGACGTGAACCTAGATTCAGATCTTAGCTAAATTTAAAACGTTTTATTAATCAAGTCAAATTAGGGACCGGGAATAGTTATGTAATTGCAAAACATCAAATATAATTCATCACATTCAGATGAACCACAACATAATTTTACAAATTCTTACATGGCCAAGATGCATAACCGCATGAATATAGGCGTCATCCTTTTCTATTTTTCGTCTGTATCTCTGTGCCGCTTCTGGGTCATTCATATTGATGTCCTTTGGCCATCCTCCTTCCACATGATTTATACCTGAACTCGTATATTCTGCACTACAATAACATAGTGTAATGAGTGCTAGCCTTGTAATAGGTAAGGTTACAAATTCATTTGACTGAAATTTCTATCTATACTTTCTAAGGGACCTTGCGTTGATCTAACTAATACAAAAGCAACAAAACAAAAACCGGCTAGGTATTTTAAACAGAAGAGTGTCATTATTTACCGTACAGAATTCACCCAATGTTCAGACATAGTCCCTGTATTTTGTATGGCCACATCAACCGGATTCCTAAGAATATAATTTTTGTAAAATGCCGGATTATTCGGTATGCTGACACACATCTCGGGGCCATGGTCTTCGAATAATGTTTGTCTTCCAAACTCTTTTCGACGTTTTGTGTATTCGTACACTAATTCGTTCTTTTCTTGTTTTTCCATATTATATGGAACCACCATATACTTTACCGAACTTTACCGGCACTACTTGGTGAAAAGTTGAATCAATTGCCTTGGTAACCAAATAAGGGCAGCTTCAGTTAGGATTGAGGAACGAATAAATCGGAATGCAAGTTGAACATAAGATATGAATTTTTCAGGTTTTGAACACTTTTCTAAACTACATCAACAAAAAAAATCTCCTTGTTTTAGTCAAATTATCTTTATTCATACAAAAGTAGAAATATTGTGAGAAAGAAAACAAGTATTTATTTTAACAACACATTTATTAAAAATTTAAACAATTTTCATCGTTACAATTTCTTACTAGTTACTACTATTAGAATAATTATTAATACAATGGAATAGGGTCAGCTGGTGAAGCCCGTCTTAAACTGAGTACCATCACTCGAGGAGGTGTTATTGCTAACTTTGCGATACATTGTTCTAAAAGCAGTCTCCAACGAATTGCGGCTCGGTCATCTTGCGACATGTTTTTCAATTGATCGACCTGAAATTCAAAATTAATCAGTATTATATTATGTGTAATACATATTAATTAATCGGATAATCTAACTCGTTTCTAGAATTATAAAACTACAAAAAATATAGATAGTAAGAGGTCATAATATGCATTGTACCGACAACAATACAATTTTCTCGGAAAATTACGAACTTGCGCTATAATTTTATACAATGAAGCATTATAAATAAAGAAATAGTATTATTCGAAGGTCCCAGTAAAGTAGGTACAGTATAAGGAATAGGTCATATAGCGAACAGTAAATTTTTTACCACGCAAAATCTAATTTTACCGTATATCCAAAAGTATCTCCGACAACGTTTATCGGCAATCTAGCCGAGATTTCCCCTGTATGATCCGTAAATTTTACTCTTATATCTTCTATATTAGTATTCCTAGAAAAATGACATACATATTCAAATATTATTGCTACTACAATAATTATGTATCATATTTTATTCAAAAATACCCGTATCCAGAAAAAAAGAAAAACAAATTTTAGTGTGTAACATTACGTCGATGCAAAAAGTTCTTCCAAATCAAGATGCGTTAATAGACCATGAATTGTAGCACAGAAGGGAGTTCCTGCTATTAGTCTATCCCGTATTTGTGCTACGGACGCTGAACAGGGTCTTTCCCCACTCCAAGCTGCCCATGCTGCTGCTTCTCCACCATCTATATTTTATAATTGAAAAAGTTATACATATGTAAAATAAATAAATAGCAATTATAGACTTATAATTTGGTCTGAAAATATATCAGAAAATAAAATTAATGAATTGCTGGACACAGCTTAGACAGTAGACATAGGACACAAGTGCGCGCATGTACGTACATTTATGCACGAATGCAATATCTTTTGTAGATTCATGAAAAATTTCGTGTCAATTTTCAAAACGGATATTGAAGCTCTAGGTTGTGAAAATTATCTCATTTAGGTTTTACACCTATCAGCAATGCTTTATAAATTTTATGTAGGTACTTTATAGAATAGTCTGACAGCACACAGAAGGCTGATCTCCTACTTGACCCTAAAGAAAATTGATCAGTGAAACAGATGTATGCATAATGCATCTGCCCGAAACACACACCCAGTTTATAGAATATTTTCTAACAAAATAAAATGAAATATAAACATAATATTTGAATACTAACTACTAGCTTGGTTGTTGATATACAGTCTCAACGCTTCAGCCTCAGGCGTGTGAGGTTGGTGCGTGACGACTGTACGAGAACAACACTGTACGCGAAGTGACCTACGCCAAGATACGCGAGCGTCCGCTATAAATAGCACGCTATCTAGCACGCGCCAATCTTCCGCCCTAGAAGTATTGATTTTATCGAAAAAATGAAAAATGGTATAAAAAAATAGGTTTCCATATTTACAAACTTATGAATTTGATATTTCAATGTGAATTTCTATAAAAACAATAAATTATCGGAAAGCTGTTCTATGAATTTAAATAATAAATCGAGGCATTAGTTGAAATTACATAACTACAAGAACTTTAAAAACTTAATAGAGCCATTTAAAATTATCTTTGCTATCAGAAATCTTCTCACTCGGAAAGTCGTATGAGAATAAAATGGAAAAATGTATGGAAAACCAACTACATACTTACAAAAAAATTATATCGCGAGAATCAATTTTATAAAATAGGTCTAAAGGGTTTAATTTATATTAATATTAAGGTTTTGTCTCTTTGATAATATTATTATTATTATTAGTTTGTAAGTGTTGAAGAAATAAATTAAAAATTGTGTATTTCCGAGTTTTCTTCACAGACCTTTGTATTGTATCAATTTCGAACATATCTAGTAAAACTGAGGCTGGTGTTGTATTATCAATTATTTCCACTGCTCTTACTGTCATGTCTGTACCTGAAAAATAATATGAAATACACATAGCCTTTAGAATATTTTACTACTACATATATAATAAAGGTAGTATAGTAAAATGCAGTTAGTTACCCATTTTTGTTTTTATAGTTTTTGGTGGTTGAATACTTTTTACCACCACTAGTAAATCAACGTAGACGTTATCAGTTTGTTCTGAAACATAAAAGTGAATTGTTAATATTTGTTTTACAATATTTAAATTACATTTCTTCACAATGTCATTGAATAAGAGAAATATGAAATATACCGGTAAATTTTAAAACTTCAGCCAAACCACAATAACCAGCACACGGCTTAGTTGGTATATGAAGTAAAGGTAAATAAAATGAAAAAGTGTCTCCACCAAATATATTGACGTCGGATGTACCCTCATTTAGAGACAAATAAAATGGAGAAGTCACCTATAAAACAAATTAAACTAAGTAACTATATATATATTTTCAATTAATGCTGTTTAAACTGTTAGGTAAGTGTAAAAGAATTGTAACAAGAAATAAAAACCAGGAAAAAATATTGTTTAACCTGTGGCCTAAAAGCTTCATTTTCACCTCCTTTAGTACATATCTTTGGTGATGTTATTTCTACTATAGAAATAAAGTACAATTAGTAAAAACCTTTTCATTATTTGACAAAGATTCAAACACAATGAATACATACCAACATCGCCCACTAAAAATCTCTCATAAAATGTTATTACGAAATATTCTGAACCCCAAACATCAACATTAATAGTGTCGACATCTGAATCTCTTAAAGTAAAAGACATAACGCCTCGTAAAACACCATTTTGCTTTTTTGCACCTATAGTTCTCGGACTATTTTTAGCAATAATTATCCCGACTATCAAAGCATTTTTTATATTGATATTTAAATTATTCAGACATATTTTTTGCACACCAGACATATTTCAGAAAGTATATATTATGATATCAGTTTATTAAGAAAATAAAACAAAACAGCATCTGTTGTTAGTAATAAATATTAACGAATCCAAATTAAATTAAATTATGATAGAACCTCATTTGAATTGTAGCGCCACTTGAAAAAATAAAAATTTAATTGCCAGTATGAATAATATATAATACATTGCCAGTAATCGAAACCAGAATAAACAAAGCACCTTGAGAAAATTGGCATGAAATGCCGTTATTTTTTAATAACAACGATGAAATGATTTTAATGGAATAATTTTGGTGTATAATCCTACTACGGCCAATGGAATATAATGTTTAGACGATTATGTTATTCACAAAGATTGTTTGGTTTTTCAACGGAGTCAAATTCAATAAAATGAGTGAAGTTAAATGAAAGCATTGCAAGAAAATGCATGATAAACCTTTTTAAGTAAATGATTGATTTTACAGACTTAATTTTGAGGGACTTGGCGAGAATGTCCATCTTCAGGTTATTTTTATGAAATGGCAACTGACAACATTTCGTTCCTAACTTCAGTTCTATTATTATTTATGATGTGAATAGAAATGTCAAAAATATTTAAGCGGTTAAACCTGTGGGTTAAACACACACACGTGAAACATCGATAAGAATATACAAGAAAAAATCAAGAGGAAAATAATAAATTAACAACAAGCACATGTTTGTAATGAATATGCAATAAAGTAGATTTTGTTGGGTATCTGGTACGTGTATTGTGTAGCATAAACTGAAGAAAATTAACCTGACTTAGCTCACAATTTGCCTTCAATATGTTGTTTAAAATAAAATCTAGTATCGATAATGAAATCGATCTGAAGCCAGTGTCTATTGAGAGACAGAATATTGATTATAAGGATTGTTCTAAACGTTTCTACGAAGTATCCAGAGATTTCACTAAGCAATACGCACATATATATTCAGCGAGATTGAATGCATTTAGAGACATCCTAAACCCATTAATACATAAAAAATGGTCTAATAAATACAAAGTTTTGAAACTGTGTGACTTACGTGAGAAAGGAGAACCCTGTGTAATAATTGGTACACTTTTCAAACTTCAAGAACTTAAGCCTAGTATCTTGAAGGAACTTTCAGATCAATTGGAAATTATTCCGCAGCCAACAAGGTACTTATTATAACTTGATTATGAAATATTTATGAATAATACAGTTTTCATAATTGTTTGAAAATCTTTATTTCACAGGACTCATTTTGTTCATGATACAGACACTTTAGTATTAGAAGATGAGCTTCAAAGAATTAAATTATCTGGAGATGTCATTAATGTGAATGAAGTAGTCACTGGAGTAGTTGTTGCTATACTCGGTAAGCCTATATGTTGAATTTAAGTTTATATTATCAGCCTAAATTACCACTGAAATTCCTAATGAAAAGAAGTAATTCTTTATTAATAAAAAATTAAATATATTCCTATCTACCTATACAATGTTATGGGAAAGATGATAAAGATATATCATGCAATTTAACAACATTTAATATGAATATTGCAGCTGTTATACACCAGGTACTTATTAGAGAGCTCTTTCTCGCAAAAATAATTTTATTTTTTCCCTATTTATGTTCAAAGATTTCAAATACAGTCGACTCTCGTTAATTCAAACCTGCGATAATTCGAACCTCTCTATAATTCAAAGTCATCACGAGGTCCCTACAAAATCTCTTTATATTTCGAACTAAATCCATACATTTTTGTGCACTTGGTAATTCGAATGAAAATATCATTGCTATATAACAAAACGACGCGTTAATTCGAACTCATCGGCGTCCAACACTCGACAATTCAAAGTTGCAAAGAGAAAGAGGCGGAAAGATTGTAAGCAGGTAGTCAGGTAGGTACATTTTGCGACAAGTTCAAACTTGTTCAATGAGCCGTTGTTTTTGTTATGATTAGTTTGACTTTACACTTCTCACGAATTGGTATGTTTAGTTATCATTCGGTTACTGTAGAATAGCATTTAATAAATAATAATTGATTAACACTTAATAATTCGAAGTTTTATTTATTTCTCACAAATTTCGAACCATTTGATATTTCAAACTCTTGATAATTCGTAATATTTTGAGAGTCCCTTGAGTTTCGAATTAACGAGAGTCGACTGTATAACTAAATGGGTCCATATTTCTTAGGTTCTGAAGATGAGGATGGTATTTTTTCTGTAAAAGATGTGTGTTGGGCTGGCTGCAACATACAGAAACCTTTGCCACAATTGAGTACTGACAAGTAAGTATAACAAGGTTATAAGAACTTAAATTGCCCTTATAATTTAATGAATACTATGAATATATTAAGAAGTTTTAAAAATGAAGATATTTAATGAACATTTTTTTAGGTACATAGTGCTCATGTCTGGCTTGAACCTAGCTTCAAAATCTGCCGATCATCTATTCTCACTAAATCTTTTCTTGGAATGGCTCTCTGGTTTTTGTGGATCGACTGAATATCAAGAAGAAGTTTCTAAAATTGGGAGAGTCATTATTGCAGGTACGAAGCCAGCTCCCAGATAGAAATATTGTTACTGGGTATTTTTTTCATTCATTTATTTTCTGGGTTTTTTATAAAGTGTTGTAATGTTTTTAGAGTAAGCTAAATTAAGTGTGGATGCATCCCTTCTTTTTCTCTATTTAGTGCTGAATTTATCATGAAGTATAGTGTATATTCAGGATAAATTAATTTATAAAAAGAATGATGTCCTTTTTGCTTTGTGATTAAGACTAAGAAAACATTGATAAAAATAACTTGCAGGTGGAATATATGCCAATCATTCAAATGAAAGTAGCCTAAATGAGGCTGATGTGATTGCTGCGTCAGGAGAAGTAGATTCTTTCTGTGCTGCCATCAGCTCTGTTGCACCTTTGGACCTCATGCCTGGCTGTAAGGATCCCGCTGGAATAATGCTTCCACAAAAACCGTTCCATTATTGTAAGCTTTTCTTTATTTCAAAGTTTTTATGAGAATTCAAAAAAAAAATTCATTAGAGAAATTATTTGAATTTAATAAATGTTTTGATTTTGTATTTTTCAGGTTTATTCCCAAAGGCGACAGAATATAAATCATTTAATCGAGTTTCTAACCCTTATGAATGTGATATTGGTGGTAAGAAATATAAGTTATTATTGTATAAACCCTAAAACATATGACTGATGGAAAATTTTATTTTTTAATACAAATTATTTA
>CAJQZM010041865.1:38950-90157 GCA_907164665.1 Colias nastes | reverse complement strand
GACAGTGGCCTTAAAACCACGAGCTCCACCTAAATCGAGTGTGGGATATGATAGAGCTTCTCATGAGGCTATCATCAAGGAATATCAGATCCCAGCTCCTGATAATGGTTGTGCAATTCAGCCAAGTTGTGATCAGTCCCCGAATAATGTCATTCTGAATTTATTATCGATTTTAATAGAAGCTTTACATCAAAATAACATAATAAAACCGTCCAACGTTGCTCAGTTAAACAGTGTTCTTAAAAATTTCGATAACAGTAATGCATTTAAATCCAGTAGAATTGTAGAAGAGTAATTCCTAGAAAAAAATGGATAATATAATATCTTGTACATAAATTTAAACCTTTGGCATTTGCCCTAAATGAAACATGGCTTGGGTTAAAACCGTATTTATCTCCGCTAGGAGTACTAGTGTTCTGTGGTATTTATCCTCAATATTTATTATTTACTATTTCCATTTTCCACGACTATTTCGCATTCCTGGCTGTCACTGTCACTGTCTACGTGATCTGTGCACGGGTGATGCACAGAGCAAAAATTCGATTTCATAACCACAATTTTATTAATCTTGTTATATTATGTATACGTCGTTGGAGCTCGTTAGCTTATTTTCGTAGTAGGTATGTAATAATTTAAAGCTGCAACAATATATTTGTATCTAGTAACAGTACGTCTAAGTATAATCTATTGTATATAAGTAAATTAATAAATAAGTTAGTAATATATATATATATATATATATAAATATTTCCTAACTCCTCTGACCTAAAACGTTAATCCTAAACTCCTCACCTTATTCTTAATACCGCGAATAGTTTCCTTACCTTTATACTTGACACTGGCAAATAGTTATATCTTCTTGCCATAACAAGAAAAAAAAAATCACGATATTATGACGATAATGTTTTGTCTAAAATAAAATGAGAATGAGACAAAGTGAAAAAATATAAATAATAATCCGTACTTCCAGATGCTGGAACTGCAGGGAATGTTGTTTGCTTACAAGTATTTATGAATTATTATCAGGTATAGACTGTTAATAAAGAGGTAAGGAATAACTGAAATATAGTCGTTACTTATTATATTTTTTATCATGTTAAATTTTGTCTAACAAAGTTATGAGGTGGTATTATTTTTGTTCCTTACTCAAACTCCGCGCCATAACAGAGACTGAAGGTGGCTTGGCAATTTCTATTATTATAAGGTTTATAATAAAAATTTCTTCAAATTCAGGCTTAAAATAATAAACATTCGAATATTTCTCATTCTATTTATATATTAAGGTTGGGCTTGAATATTAAGAAAGATTGCTTGTGAAAAATTCTCAGGCGAAAAGTATTCGCAGACTAGATGTATAATTTCCATGTTATGATAGGTACTTGTTTTGGTACATTGATTAATCAGACGTTCTAATTTTTTTTTTCTATCTAACAAACCTGAAGGGGGCATTTTTTACTTCTTCCAGTCATATTCTATTCGATACTTACCTAAGTAAATGAAATAATTATTCATAAGTTTGTGTAAGAGCAGAAACATCTCAATTCAAATGTAACGACTATCCACTTTAATAAAATGACAAACTTTAGAAAATAACAACAATAAATAAAAGCGGAAACAACACCCAGATTTTGCTTGATACATATTATAAAGTATTTCATAAAAACATTTATTCAGCTATTCATAATCGTTAATGAGCAATTAAGACTGTTAATCGAAAAGCAAGCAACGAGATGTTATTAGGTACCGTCATATTACCTAATAGCCAACCATTAACCTAATCATGCTCAAATAATATTATTTCGATTGAAAAACAAAGACAATTTACTTATCATAGTTGTACCGTGTACTTGGACAAATAATCGTGCAGCCAATCGGAGCATATAGATAGGACGTCAATTACGTTAGATATTTGACTGTAGCGATTGTTCATATTATAGTCATTGTCTCAGTCCTCATAGTGAAAAAACACGGAGCCTTGTTGATGGACAAGAGCTGATAAAAGATTAGTGCGACAGTATTATTTGATCCTCCGCATGAAAAACATCTCCTCGACGATAAGGAGACCTCAGTACTTGGGAGTGAGCTAATTGAATCAATTCAACGATCGTCTTCCGTTTATTACATCTCTGGAAAGTGCATGTGATTGTGTTCAATCGCAATGTTTTGAGTGATGGTGATGTGGACAAAAGAGTGTGATATTCGATGATTGTGAATCCATACTCAGAGGAGAAAAAATGAACAGGTATCTATACGGATTATTTTAAAATTTGTAACGAATAATAATACGTAGAGCTATTTCCATATGGACAGGATCTGTTGGTTCTCTGTCTCTCCTTTCATGATTTATAAAATGACTTGCACCAATTAAAATATAAATATTACACATTAATGGAATGAATAATATAATATATTTTATGGATATGACCGTAGCTATAGCGAAATTAGACTTCAACAGTTTATGTTTCATGATCCACAAAAAAAGAATTGCCTGTTGTTTCATACATAAATTGTTACATAAGAAATAAGGGAACTATAACCTCATATAATAAGCATTTAATAATTGCTATTTAAATTAACACAATGTACCTAAACGTATCAACTGCCCTTTACGCACGTAGGTAATAAATGCAAAAATAATAAGCGCTACTAACAGCTATATATTTAGTAAACTTTTCAAATGTGGCTATTTTCAAAAGATTTTTCCTCTATAATATGCTTATATACCAGATATTTAAAGGGATAGCAGCACCTAAATAAATCAGTAAACAAAATTACTAAACGGTATTATTATCACGATACCTACCACAAAATCAATTAAAATTTACACTTACAATATGTTTTATCTGGTACCTCGACATATTTTAGGTAATTATATCAATTAAATTACCAAGCAAGGAAATATTAAGATAATCAAAGTGAATTATAAGTCGAATTGATATCAACGGATTTCACGTAGGTATTTGGGGTTTGACTCTATTAGGTATTTGTTGAAGCCGCGATTCTGTTAACACTATTCATGTGTCATTATTCTTCAAAGAAAAAGATAATACAAAATTTATCAACGTGAAAAAAATTGAATGACGTGAGTAGTTAAATATAAATAGAATTTATTTCCTACTAAAAATAATTTTAGAGAAATTATCGTAAAATGTCGTGTTTGTTCAAGATAATATAAAAACTAGAGTACTATGTACGGTAGGTATTGTTTGAGTCAATTTTTCTCTTGATTAACATTGCCAGGGGCGTTGGCGCATCATAAAGATCAATCAGACAATTGAGGCCGTTACGGCCCATGCGTAGGAGATAGGAGTGTCCCCAACAATGTACACAGCTTCCGTTAAGTAGCTTTTTGATATTCCTATGCAAAATTAATCAGATTAGGTACGTTATCACCGATAAATCATGAATTACGGGTACTTCTTCGTGCAGGAAATCCTTAAATACTGGCGTTTATGATAAATAAACGGCTGCAGCACTTTTCCACTATCATGCATCGTATGCGTTTAAATCAAATACCAAAGTATTTGATTTAAACAATATTTAAGAATATTTTCTATCTTCCTTTTTGTTAAGACCTACTCAAGTACCTACCAAAGAGTCCTTATTATGAGCGTTTATTCCGCGTATTTTATTTGCGGATCGTCGGGAGCTCAAGACACCAATTAAAGGAATTAATTTGACCTCTAGCAATTATAAAGTTCATAGACCAATCCCTTGCAAATTTGTGTTACATTTTTACTGGTTACCGAATATTGAAATGACCATTAATCGAACCTATTTAATTCATCGACATCTATTGAAATATGACGTTGCGTTCTTTAGATTAACAAAATTAAATTTGTAGTTAATTTTAAGGTTTAATCTGGCTCTAAAATTGTAGTTTAATGTTCTTAGCCTTGAATATTTTTATCTTCATAAGTGCCAAAATACGTGTAAGATAGACAAGTATCTGTGTATTTAGGACACGGTCAATTACGGTAAAGATTAAACTTTATTGTTATCAGCGTTCGCACTCATCTTACAATCAACAGTTTAATTGTTGTCATCATTTGTTATAAAAATTAAAATCATTGCATCTTTTTCGTAGGTAAACTTTCAATTTCAAACTCGGTACCTCATGATTACTAAACGATGATTACGAAATAAAATATACCATATCACAGTAAACCTAGTACTTGAAACACCAAACAGCAAATTATGTAGGTACGAATATGAAAGAGCTATCACGTGGAAACTACGTTTCTCTAGTACCTTCATAGTTCATACCGCGTCTGAATCATGAGTGACGCTCACATCACGAGGATGCTCTATTATCCAGTGCACCACCATTATTGCATTACTTTAGAACCGCTAATTTACTATTAATTTAACCGCCATTATTTTCATTATATATAATGGTGACATAAGAATAACAAAGTTATCCTACAATGTCACTAGGTACATGACGCTAAATTATAGGTGAGGACGGAAAGAGTGAGCGATTGTATTTTCAGCGAGTGAATAAATGTTTCATTTTGTGTGAATATCAATGTTGATGTTGATATTGACACAAAATCTAGTATAAGTGAGTATGTTTCGTCAGGGCCGCGCCGACCCCCGGCAGCGCCTGTGTGCGAAACCTATGAAGCGCCTCTTTTTTTAACGAATCATCATAAAAAACGAATTTAATTTTTGAATGAATATTTTTAATTGTTAATTTTGACTGAAATAAATGTTCTCCAGTTTTACAGTACTTAGATAATATTATCATTAATATCTAAGTGTACAAAACTGTGGAACATTTAGGAATTAGGATACTAAATAGGTAAATCCTAACAAAATTTTAACATGCTTTATTAATACAAAGAATTTAATACTTAAATATGAATAACAAAGAAGCTGACTTTTTTCTAAGAGTAATAATACTAATATGACTATTACCTACCTATGTTATGTTTTAAAAAAACAACAAGTCTTAACATTTGCAAGAATACAAATTATACAAACATTACTTAAATTATAATATTTCCACTTTTCTCGCTTTTTTGTTTGCGAAATCCTTAATAGTTTCATGTATGTCTATAATGTGGTCTAGTATGGCCTCCTCTATGGATATTGTTGCTAAATTAGTTAATCTTTCCTGACTCATTGTAGAGCGCAGGTAATTTTTTATAAGTATTAATTTAGAAAAGGACCTTTCCGCGCTTGCTACTGTAACTGGCATAGTTAGCATAATTCGTAATGCTATTGTTATGTTAGGGCATACAGCTGTCAAATTGTTTAAATATATAAATTCAAGAATTTCTGAACATTCTCTAATGATTGTGTCGAAGTGGATGGTTGAGCCGTAAAATATTTACTTATTTTGGTTGCATTTTTATTACGTTCTTCTTCTTGTTTTCATTTCCTTATTAGATTCTGGTAACCAGATAATTTCTTTTTTTTATCATGATTACTATCACTCATCGTGAAAACACGTTAAAACAATCAGTAGGTAACACCAAAACAATGATTATAAAAATTCAATGCGCACCTTACACACACACACTTTCAATCAAATGATTGTTCATTTGTTTTGTTTTGCCTAAGGCAAATTGCCTTAGCTATCTCGTTCGTTAAAATCGGGGAATACCCGTGACGCCACCCCCGGGCCCCGCTTGCGTCGCACGCATCGCATCGGGTTGCGTTCAGAAACTCACTCATACTCATACAAACTCGGCGCCTCTACGGTTTAAAATAACTAGTACTTTTTCTCTGGTTCAAAGAACTGCCGCCGTTTTAACGTTGAGCTCGTAAGGAATGTAAACTAAAACCCTAAACGTAAAATGAAACCATAAACGTGAATAATAATAAACATTAATTAATATTGAGAGACTTGTTCAATAAGCGTTATAGATGTTTTGTTGTTTACAAGGCCTATGTTGCGCCTATTGTACCCAATGACTCTATTATACTAGTAGACGCGGCATACGCCAACATCATTGCACTCAAAAACAGCGTAATTAATACATACCTACTTACTAACGCATTATCACCAATACAGTTGTTCTCTCTTTCACTCTCACGCACGAGACATAATACATGTCTCACTCATGTACTTCGTAATAACAACTGCCGATTAAAATATTAAAAGAACGTCCAGCCACGACGCTGAATGGTGCGTGACTAAGTGAAACTCGGGCACTTAGCTGAGTTTTTTCTTGCCAAAATAGAGAGCGGGTAACGTATCTAGCTTTTTTATATATCATAGATTGTACCTACTTACTTGTCGATACTCCACTACAAAAAATAATCATATAGGTAACAAAAATAATTTAGGTGGCAGTGGCGGCGCGGCGCCCCTATTGTCTTGGCGCCTGTGTGCGCCGCACACTTCGCACACAGGGGCGGCGCGGCCCTGTGTTTCGTCGAACTAAGCATTAGATAGGTACGATGTACAGCTACGTCGTAAACCTAACTAGGTACATAACTGATAAAAAGTAAAGCATCAACTATTATTATAAATGATTGATTATAATTAATCAAAACAAATTCCTAGTAATCAGACATAAAACTAGGATTATTTTTATTTGAAAGATAACGTCAAATTATAAAGTGATTGTTGAATTTATTAGCTAATCATTTAGGTACTTAAAAATCGGGCAATACTTCTTTAATATCACATTAATAATATAAATATAAAAACTGATTCCATTAAATTTAATTTCATTAACCAGGTGAAGCTTTACTCGTGGCACCCGGGTCACAGGTAGCCTAAGCTTGAATCCCGACTGCAATCTGTCTTTGTACCAATTGTTTTACAAATACCCTAAGCTGTTTTTGTATGCAAAAATAACCAAACAACCCTCGTTTATAATATTAGTAGGATGAAAAGCAATTTTGAAGTGTTTTATTTATACAGAAAACGTTGGATGGTATTGGTATTAAAGAAGTAGGTAGGTTGGTACAATCATTTCATTCGAAGAAGTATTGAACACATTAGTTACTCAGCTCTACATTTGTGTAAGTAGAGAATAGAAGGTGAACGACACTTCGATGCATTTTATAAGATACCATAATAATATATAACATTTTAGTTGAATAGAAGATAGTATTTCCAACTCGAGTGTCCAGAACAAAGACGCAGAAACTTGAATCTTGTTTAGACACAGGATCATCATTACCAGTACTTAACAACTATTTGCACTACCTATTTAGATAACACAGAAAGACTTGTTTTACAGAAATGTACTTAAACTTCATTGTATTATCGTGTTCATTAGTAGGTACCATAATAATAGGGATCATAATATATCATAATAATTATTTTTGTAAGCATAGTTTTACTAGCTTTCAATTAGTGAGACGTGGCCGTATAGCCACTCATATTAGAAGCCCTGGATTTATATGCTAGACCTAGCTAGAGGAACATACTCGGCGTTAGTTCCTAATGCGAAACAGAAACAGGAAAAGTTTTTACACCGCTAGAGCTCGAGCGGCTGTATGGCTTAAAATCGACTCTACATGTTCAGTTTGTTCTTTTTTGTAGCCCTGCTAACCTACAAACCTACACGCATCGATCAAATTATATCTGAAATTAATCCTCACTGAGTCAGTAAAACATAAATGATTGAATAGATTTTAAACTATAACATCATCGTTATCATACAGACATTATACGGTTTATGTACTTTTAATAAAATTTCGGTCACCACCCACCTACTTATGCAATGTTAGTTTATGGAGTGTGCTGCCATTGATAACTACATCAAAATGTTGCACGCGTCAAAGTTTATCATAGATAAATGAATAATAAACCGAGATAGAAATTTGAAGATATTATACTCTTGTCTCTTTATTTATTTATATTTCATTAGTTTTAAAACTATTTACTAACACAATCATATCATCGTTAATATCCATTTTACCAATACTATATTATAGATGTTTATTTCAAAATTCATTATGCTAACTAAATACGTACGTATATGTACGTTTTTAGCTTTTATCATATGCCTCATAAGTTGCTCCGGTCTATTATTTGGTCCTGCTTTTGAGAGCGTAGATAATTTTCTAAGTTGCAAGGAAGTAGACGACCCTTCCATCTGAAAGTTGTGTATAGACACCTATTTAACAACAATAATATATGTATATCTTTAATTCTGTGTACACCGTATCATAGCAAATATCTCAGCAGTCTACATAACTAAGTACCACTTAGGTACCAACATACCATAATGCCTTCACTGCGGGTTAAGCGAGAATTTATGATTTTGTCATTAATTCAAATGGCACACGGAATCCATTAGTTACAAGTCCACGACCTGTATAACATTATTTATTAAGATAAATAAATACTTACAAGAATATCATTGGAACTTGGAAGAAAATACAAACAAACGGCCTTTGTTTATCTGACTTATGACCCACCGTATGATAACACTGATAACACCTATTTCCAAGTAAATTCTTCACGTTGACACTACAAAATATTAATTTATGAATAATCAATAGGTACAGTTTTTAATTTTTACCTAATCAAAGCAGAATCGAGTATTATTACGAAGGCACACCTACTAGAAAAGTGGTTGGTACTTGGTAGGTACTTATTTTTAGGTAGGTGTAGGTACAACTAGGTACCTACTGCGTAAATGCGTAAATAGAAAAGACAAGATCTAATTATTATTGGACGATCTATAGCTGCTCTCAATCCTTTTTTTATTCTGCTCTTCGATAGTTTAAGAGTTCACGATTATTGTTAAACTGTACATACTAGAAATTAGTATAAAAATAGCTTGTAGTGCCGAGCACACGTGTCAGAAGTGAAACTTTTTTGGCAAGATTCAAAGATAGGTACAAAAAAATCGTCGCCTTACTCCATGACGTGACGGTATTGCGGATTTGCGCGACCTTGAAATTTTACTCTCAACACGCATAAAGAAGCTTCACTTCAAAATTCAGTTTCATTCCCACACTTTTAACTGGAAAATAAGCATGGCAATTTTTTTTTTCAGAATACACTTATGTATAATAGCGGTCTGCAGTTATGCTGTGTCTGCAAAACAGATGACGGATCTCGAGGCTCTTGCATCCGCTCCAACGAGATGCACCTACGAATATGCCTTCGACATGTATGGAGCACATTGCGCTGGACTCAGATTGAACAAAATACCGAGTCTCAGAGGTGGAATTGAGGTATATATTTCTTGTTTTAGGCAATTTTTTGATCTGTGATCAATGATAATTAATATTTCAATATTTCTTTAATTTGATTTGATTATCGATTGGTAGGAACTTTTTATCTACATACATGGTAACTATTGCATGGAAACAAGATGTTATGATAAATGATAATAATTTCTGCATAGTTTCTCCTTGGATTAGGCTAGATAAAACAAGATCATATAATTTGGTAGAGTTTTGACAATCTTCTCTAGTACTTTTCCTCCTGTTATTCCCTTTTATACTCACATTTACTCAGGCTCAGTAACAATATGCTTGTAATTATTGTGAGAAGTTAATTACTTATTGCTTCAATAATAATTTTTATTCCATGTGTAAGTAAGTAATCATTATTTACCGCTACGATAAAATTTGTATTGTATTAAATCATTTTACGAATATGGAGTTTTGTGCTATGGTCTATGGATGATATCTACTGGAAAACTTTATCTAATCATATCTACTCATTTAATTGAATTCAACAAGATATGTGTTCAGTACTTTGTTTTAACGATTTAGTTTTTCATATCAGTCAATAATAATTTATTGTTATTTTAAAAATCCTAATTATTATTTTTTTTTGCTTTATTCAGAACAGCATTGCTTGAGTGAAAGTACTGACGCAAGTAAAAATGCATGTAGGTACTAATGTTAACATTTTGCTAAACGACTTCTTCACTGTGTAGTGTTGTACAAGCAAACGATAGCTATTCATACTAGTATGACCCTTATCACTACATAGTATAAAACAAAGTCGCTTTCTCTGTCCCTATGTCCCTATGTCCCTTTGTACGCTTAAATCTTTGAAACTACGCAACGGATTTTGATGCGATTTTTTTTAATAGATAGAGTGATTCAAGAGGAAGGTTTATATGTATAATAACATCCATCAAATAGTGGAGAAGTACTGTTATTTTTGAGGTTTCTAATGTGATGTCGTAAAAAATTAAATTTTTTCCGCTTACATTGCAAACGCAGGCTGAACCCTACGAGTTTTATCAAAATAATGTACTAAGTATTATACACATTGAAAAGGTCTACAGAAAAGTCCGCGGTGGTATATGTCTATCTCTTATGGATAACCCACAATAACATTTTTTTTTGTCATTTACTTTTTACGACAAATAATGGCTAATTTTCGAAGCGATTTTAACCAATACAGCATTAATCCTTAACCAATTAAATACCTTGAATACATTGTTCATTTAATATAGATCTATATGGCCCTTTACACCGTATGATTTAAGTGAATATTTACGAAGATATTACAGATTTAAAAATTGCGGGACGTAGCGTTTGCGGCGGCACCGGCCGGCCGCCCGGCTATATATTTTATACCCGTGCGAAGCCGAAGCGGGCCGCTATGTTTTTATATATAATATACATACAACGTTCACAGTTTTTCTGTAGTGTATTTAGTATCAGCATTGCACCCGTGCGAAGCCGGGGCGGGTCGCTAGTACATAATATAGTGATAATCGTAAATTATTACTGTTAGACTAGACGGGACGTACCTATTCAATATTTAATGTCGCAAGCAGTTTCATTGAATCATTGATTTATAAACTCTAAAAGGTTATTATTTTCAGTATTAGATGTAAAACATAAAAAAATGTATGAAACTATAATTCAAACAAATGCGGAATAAATGTCCAACCTGTGGTCCAACCTAACCTCATCCCCGAGCCTTTCAAACAATTTATTGTCATTCATAAGCGTGAAAAAATTTATAATTCATTTTTTTTTCTTACAGATCCTCGACTTCAGTGACAATAAACTGCAAGAAATTCATGACGACACATTGTCTTCGTACAGCAGTATCAAATTCCTGTATTTGTCAGAAAATCAAATTTATTCCATAGAAGAAAATGCCTTCTTTTACCTATCTAATCTCCAAACCTTAGATCTGTCTAAAAATGTAATCTTGGCTCTGCCGGAATCCATTTTCCATTTATCGTCTTTACGAAAGTTGTATTTAAATGGGAATCCTTTACTGCATTTGCATTTCACCAATCTGAAATTGAGCAAACCTATTCAGGCTCCAATCGAGCTCCTGGATATTTCTGAGTGTAAGATCAAAGTGTTGCCAGAATGGGGAATTTTACCACAATTAATTCTATACAACATCTCAAATAACCCATTGACAACTATAGATGCTTTACACTTTAGTTCAATGTGTAAGTTAGCCAAGGTAGATCTCACAAAATCTATAGACAACTTAAAGCTGTGCGACTTGAGAATGACAATAACGTGGTTCCAAGAAAAGAAGGTCTATTTCCAGTTGGATGACTACAGTAAATTAAATTCAAGAGGTAAGGATGTATACCACCGTAATAATGTAGATTGTAGATAAATAATAAATTGAATTATTTATGGATTGTGTTTTTTTTCTTCCAGAATTCGAGAACTGTCGTAAGGAGGAAATACCCGCAAATCTAAACGCAACTTATCATGAATGTCGCAGTTTGTACAGACAGGTACTTAAGTGTACAATAGAAAATGCTGTGCTAAATAAAAAGAAATAATTTCAAAATTCCTTCACCGTTTACTATTTTAATAAAACATGAAGTGACCAATCAAGTCATTTAATTATTTAGTTTCCTTCCTCAGAATGCAATTTCAATTGTATTGCATTTCATTTCAATGGATAGCCTTTTATGGTTTTAACCGTAAACAAACTTCAAAATACTTCATAATAATCAATTACCAATAGGCACTAATAAAGCTAATATTTTTTCTCATGTTGCTATTATTTTTCAGGAACAAAGTAGAAGAACGTCTCGTCGTACTTGGCTAACCATAGCGGGTGGGTTGGCGGGTTTCCTTGTAGGCTTTGTGTTACTGTTATACGTTATGCATAGACATAATGTATCGCAGACGAAACGAGCTGACAAAGTAACCAAGAAAATCCCACCAGGTGGCGATAGACAAGCGTCTGCGATTCTACTCAATAATGTAGCATAAACAATATTCTATTATCTATGCATGCAAATCTTTTTTTTAATGGTTTAAATTAACCGACACAATATTTTATATCTACCCACCATAACACGTAAACGTTAAAATTGGGGTTTCAAATACATTTGAAATAAGATGTGCTATATTTTTTGGAGTTAATTAATCCTATTGATTAAATGTAAAAATTGAAGGCCAAACAAATGAAACGTGTAATATAAAACGTGCGATTTCGAAAAATGTTTAATTCTTATTATTAGATTAAAACTGTATTAATAAATATTTTGAGGCTTTTGAAGGCTGACTAGTTTATACTACAAGTAATCATCTTAATGTTGTATGAGATGTTTGGATGATGCAATTATTGACTACATGTGTTTGTGTTTTATATAAATTGTTTTATTTTTAAAATACATTACTATATAAATAAACAAGAGGAATCTGAAATCTCCAGCCATGTAAAGATAATTAGATGAAATAATATTTGAATACCCGAAAAACAAACTAAGAATAGGACTTCAATGTTTGTAATAGCGTAGAATATATAGATTTTTTCGGAATTGAACGTTTAAATTAAAACTGTAACAAAAAAATGTAAATTTAACAATTAAGTAAGTAGGTATCTACCCAAAATAGGTTGTAATTAATTATTTCATTCATTATTGTTATTAAAAAAATATGTTTATTTGTATTGTGTATAACACATTTAAAAATAAGTTGAATTTAAAATAAAATATAGTCACAACATAAACGTAGTCAATAAACATTGTTAGATATTATTGGTTTTAAATTTTATTAGGCGTGTGTTAATGATTTTAATTTAAAAATTAAAGGCAAATTATACATGAGCGAGCATTATGTTTTTTGTGTATTGTGTAACAATTAATAATAAATATTATATGAATTAAGTAAGTAAGAATACAGTGTCCCGTAGGCCTTAATGAGAAGATCAATAGACACTGCCTCTTAAATTATATTTTTTTTTTCAAAATAAAGCTAATTTTAAGGAAAATTGTATCTACGCTTTCTTTTGCTAATTGCCAAAGAGGAGATATCTATGTGCCTTATGTGTGTTTATGCCAAAGATATTAGTTGTAAGACAATTCGATTTTAATACACAGTAATAAAAATATTTACATGCTTAACTCACGTGTATTTTACCAGGTATGTGTTACTAAATTCTGTGATACCTAAAATTGTAGCAATAATTAAATTTATTTTATATAATGGTGTGCTTTATTTTAACATTTAGGATTAATGACAAACAGCCTCAGCCCTGCTGAACCGAGTTGATTTGGATGAGAGTTTGAGACCTGATAAAGGATAAAGGATATTTTTGGGAACTGTGCGAATTTTCCTTTGACTACGCGGGTGAAGTCACGGGCCGAAACTTAAAGACACAGTGACACTCGTCGCCACGTTCAAACAATCTGATCACGAACACGAAATTCTACTTAAATCAAGAAACTAAGCTTTGCGCGAATAGTATTATTTGCATACTATTTGCGCAATGCGTTTTGGAATTTTAGTAGATATTTAAGATTTCAATAAAAGAAACATTATGCAAAAAGAATTATATTTAAATGAAATAAAACAAACCAAACTAAAAATCGCAAGTTAAATATGGAGCATCAAATGCTAACACTGATTTTTCTAATGAACGTGAATTTTCGAAGGCATTCAAATTGCGTGTAAAAGATAATAAAGATAACTTTGAGTTAATACGAGCAGCTGTTCCCTCAGTTGACAAATTCAAGGTTCCTCGTCTACAGTCCTCAAGGAAACTTTCTGAATGCCAGCTTCAGGGTAATTCCGTTGATTGTTGTCCAAGATTAGGGTATCATGACATTTATCTCAAGTGTCCTTTTTTTCACTATCGTTAACCGCTTTCACAGTGGGCACGTCTTTTTCCTTCGCCAGGCGCTGTTTGCTGAACTTGCCCATGCCCGGCTGGTATATGACGAGACTCGGACGATCCTGGTTGGAAAATGTTTTCGTTAATTACGTAAATAAAATAAGCAATAAAATTACTGTTATTAATGGAATTTTAATGCTTTGATGAATAATCGTTGTGGTTATGATAATCATCATAACCACAATGATATTTAAATGAAATGATTTGAACATGTTCTGATAATTTTTAAATTTTAAAGATATGGGTGGCAGAAAAAAACATAATTTTGTTCTGTAGAGCAAAAACTATCAATTTCAATGTCATTTTCGTAAATATTTAATAAATATAATTATTAAACTTATTTCTAATGGAGGGAAATCGTCATACCTTATTTCTGATTCTTCTTTCGGTACGACGATCTGTACTTTCACTTTTTTCCTTCTCCTCTGAATCTTCCCTTTCAATGGACTTGCTTCTATCTTCTAGCGATTTTTGTTTTTGCAACATTGACTTTTCTTTAGAGGTGAAATCACCAGGCTCTAAGCTGTTTCTTCTTATTTTAGAGTCATTAGACTCCTCGTATTTATTTTCATTGATAGATATGTCTTCATTGGAACTTTTAGCATGTTTTGCATTCAGATCTTCTCCTCTGGCCTTGCTTTCAAGGAATTTAGTCAAGTCATCTGTTTTCACTTGAGGCAATTGAGTAAATGGTTTAATATCATCATGATTTAATGATTTTGGTTTTGTTTCTGATATCATTTTATTTATTGTATTTTGTTTCTCTGATTTTCCATCCACTATTTTGATTCTTTCTTTTCTGGTATCACTGTACTTTTTACTCTTCTGTTCACGTGGTGAATCCAATAATTTGTCAATTTTATCTTTTTTATAGTCAACTTCATCAAAATTATCATCATCTTTCCCGTAACTGCCTTTCTTATCATTGTCATATTTTTTCTTCCTCTCAACTACATTGCTAGATCCAATTTTACGATCTTTATAAGATCGAGATTCATATATTGTTCCATCGTCATCTTTGAAATCATTGGATTTTTCTTTGTCCCATTCTCTCGATTTAATTTTTTTCACATCATTGTCCATAAGATCTTCTTCCTTTAACATTAATAATATGTATAATTATAAATTGGTTCTTTTATTTATGCTTCTAAATCTGATAAAAATATTACATATTTACTTATACAAGGAGAGGATGTGTTATTAAAGATTTTTATTGTGACAAAAGAAATTGGATTGTCCTTTTTATATTAGTGAGGTGTTAAAACTAAACAAATTCAAATGAAATACAAATAACAATTCATACTCAGAAATCGAAACCCAAATCGATACCGTATAATGCAAAAGTCTAATTATTATGTGCATATAAAATCGTACATGTTTCATGACAATGAAAACTACAATTCTACATATAATAACACTATACAGTAGGTCAATAATTTTATTCAGAACCTTTAGAAAAGTATCACCACCAGATTTTTGACTACCTTCCATTGCTTCTTGTTTATCATTAACTTTTGCAGAAGTCAGAGTGAATGTATTATGTGTTTTCATAGTAAGAGCTGGAAATTGGGAGTCCCAATCTGAATCTGTACTAATTAAATCTTCAGATCCATGATTTACTTTCAAAACACTCACTTCAGACTTTACACTTACAGTCCTACTTTTTGTTTTATGATAAATTCTTTGTTCTCCATACCATGCACAATGTTTACTATATTTATTGTTAAGAAAATCACTTTTATCATAGCCTTCATCTTCGGAAAGATCACCATATTTCTATTGCAACAAAATTATGATTTAGAAAATAATGGCAGTGAGGTAAATCACATCACATTTTAATATGATGTGATTTTGAAGTTATCAATTATCAATAAAAATGTTATCATTTCAACACTGCTTTTGGCAGTTGTAAATTATTAACTATAGGACATTGCCTATTTACAAGCCCATCACCCTAAACAGGACACTAAGTTAAGTAAAATTTTTTTACCAATTGCTATGTGCAGATAATGAATAAACTATGTACTTACTTTGATAGATATATCTTTAGATTTCCTTTCAATCCTCATCTTCCTCTTATCATTCTCTCGTCTGCGTCGTTCATCTCTTCCTCGCTTATCCTGTTTACGAGCAGCCAAATATTCCAACAATGGTGTGGTTAGAACTTTTTTCTCATTGCCTGAAAACACACTTATTTTATAATGAAGAAAAATTGTGAGTAATGGATAAATGGATATGGATGAAATTAGCTTGGTACATAATTCATGTTGCCACCAATGAAAATAAACCCTAACCATAACCTAAAACTTTATAAAATTATGTACCATACATGTTTCTGTTTATGAGTAGAATTTATCAGTAGCATATATTTTATCCTTTAATGTGATTTTACTTGTACACATTTCATTATCGGGATCTGAGTAATATGTGTGTATTATCTAGTATCTCCTAGCTAGTAATGTTTAATGTAATCACAAATTTTACTGATTAGGTGAAACATCTCTTTCATCGGAACAAATTTTAAAATGAAACAACAACAGGTATAGTGGAGGGACGGACTGTTTCACTAACTTGTTTTGCAAAATTCAGTAGTCAATATATCTATCCCACATAATATGTACTTACTGTCATTAACAGGATAGGAATATTCAAGCTTAGGTTGATTATCAGTTTCCTGATCCTTGGTTAGACTTTCCAAAAATTCTTGATAAATTGGGTCACTTTCAAGTGTTCCACATTTTGGATCTTTCTTCTTTTTTTTCTTAGGGATTCTTTGGAATGGTGCATATTCCACAATTCCAACATATTCCACACCTATAAGATACAAATGCAGGTGAAATATAATCCAGATACGTATTAATACCCTATATAGCATAGAGATAATAAACCAATGAACAACAGATATGCACAGATAGGTTGTTTTGGTTATTTTAGTGTATTCATTTCACTTAGTACACCTTACCTTTTTCATCTAAAAACACATAGCCATCAAATTTGTCTCTAAAGAGATAAATATCGTCAACATTTACGAAGTTTATATAGGCCCTCGAGTAAAGATTGTTACCAAGTGAGGGGTCTGGCTTAGAAAAGTAGAAATAGTCATGTTCAGGTATTGGCGACACTTGCTCGAGAAATGCTTCTTCAGTCATAGTCGATGGCAATCGTCGTAAAATTATCTGAAGCAAAAAAAAACAATAATAGAAACAATTCAACAAGAGGAAAACAGAACTGTTGTATGATTGTCAATTTACTTTTGTCAGAGGTCGATGAGGTTTTGCCTTTTTATCTTTATTCTTGTTAACAAATGTTTTACTGCCTGAATCCGAATGAGAGTCCTTCGCATCTTGATCTTCGGTCATTTTTGGTCTATAATTAAAATCTTTTGTAATATTAACATAACATTATCTAAAATTGTGAACCATCGCGATGACGTTATTAGACAGTGCGTGTTTACAATTTGACACATTGACATTTGATACAAACGACGTCAATCACAAACCCCACAGAGCCCACAGTTAAACTATTCTGTGTACTGTGTACCTACGACTGTGTACACTGGGCTGTTTTCCAATTACAGAGCATAATGCGACTCAGTGGCGCACAATGCCGAATTATGCTGATGCTTAATTGGAACGTGAAACGCACCAGCAGGTTGCGCTAAGTTCAGTGTTGAAAAAAAAAATATTCATAGAGTTAGCAATAACCTCATTAATGTGTAAATAAAGTGGTATACATAATAATTGGTTGAAAAATATTTACGGTTATTTTAAGTAATTTGGATTTTGATTATTTCATTAACTTTATTATTTTTTTCAATGTTTGTACCTTCATCCATACTTATATTTATTTTTTTAACACAATTTGAATTAACTTTGATTATTTCGAAAAAACTACAATGAAACGAAAGCTTTAAAATTTTTTCCAACAATTAATAATTACTAACGATAAATCGATTGCACGCATCAATTCACGCGCATTACTTTTAGAGTGCTCGATTGTGCGAAGCGTTGCTGTAGTTGGAACATTCAACGTTAAGCATTATGCCGCATAATGCGCTCTAGTGCTGTAATTGGAAAACACGGTGTATAGTACCTACAATCTAGAAACACTTCTATCTTTATCCAACGACACTTTGCAAAAATGTTTAGGGCCGTATTCAGAAAGAAAGCTGGAAATTTATAAGCGCTTACCGGCGCTTGACAGCGCTGGTTCGTTCTACACAAAGGAAGCAGGTTGAAGCAGACCAAGACAAATTTTATATGGCAGCGCCCACCGCTGACCAGCGTGTGTTGAAGCTTGTCGGAACTTGTCGGCACCGTTCAGCGCTTATCAGCGCGTGTTTGTATATTTTCGTGCGCGGGTTACCAGCGCTGTCAAGCGCCGGTAAGCGCTTATATGTTTGCAGCTTTCTTTCTGCATATGCCCTAAGGCCGGCCACATACATCAGTTTTCCTGATTCAGAAACCGTATCATGAAAGATTCCGTACGACTACCACACACATGCGTTTTTTTCCGTTCGGAATACCGAGATTAGTTTTGGAGTAGCTTCAGTGGAGTGCACACGTTTGGAAGAATAACGTTGTAATAACAAATAGCAATAAATATAAATAGAAAAGAAACTAACATGAGTTTAATTTCTGTGTTGCATCTATTGTCTCCCATTCAGTGTAGATTTCCTTACAAATTTGTTGCCAGGCAAGATCTTTCATATCCCTGTTATGATAATCTTCGTTATTTAGATCCCACAGGCATGGGTACCCTTCTACACCAATGATTAAATGTTCAATATCACTTATCGTCAATAATCTTATTCGTGGGTGCCCCAGCAATGACTACGATACGCGTCCGCTCAGCTCGATGGCGCTGCGCTGACTGAGTGTTCCGTTCGGAATTTTCGAATGTGTGTGTTGCGGGCCATACAAAATGTATGTAGGCTTTGCATCCGTTTCGTTTTTTTCCGTCAGGAATTCCGGATGCATGGGCTTGCATTCGGAAAGAACGGACGGAGAAAAAACCGTACGGAAAGTTATCGAATGTGTAAATTCATTACTTTTGTATGAATTTACTGCGTTCGGAGGCCCGGATTCGGAAAACGGATCAGGAAATCGTATCAGGAAAACTGATGTATGTGGCCGGCCTAATACTGGATGGAACCGACCAAGAACCGACCGTAAAGAAAATCCCGTATTAAGTTATCTGTGCCATAGAAATTTACACTATAATCTATTTCTATTATCTATGTTACAGTCAAAACCCTGAACCAGTCAATATCCTTAGTGACGGTTATTAAGGTTATTGACTAAGGGCGTCGGTTAAGGGTGTCGGTCAATATCCTTATTAACTGATTTTATCAGATAAAATCAGTCAATAAGGATATTAACCAACGCCCTTAGTCAATAACCTTATTAACTGATTTAAAGAGCAGTAACTGATTTTAATAACCGTCAATAAGGATATTGACTGGTTCAGGGTTTTGACTGTAGCATCTATACCACAAATCTGTAGTCTGTGATCTGTGTGCCAAGTGGCAAGTGCCAACTGCCAATGCCAAACTGACAATATTGACAGATACGATACGCGCTAAGGTTATGAATTAGTGCTGTTTAATAAATTAACTATTAGTATAATAAAATATTTATTATACGTACATAAAAAACTAAATAAAAAAAAAACTTGAAAGGAAATATATAATTTATTTCACAATGACAAGTTGGGTAATGTTGAGTAGGCAACTGAAGCAAACAAAACGGTTGTTCTCTCATAATCTCTGTACTACATCCAGGGTCTTAAATGTTGACAATGTTGAACAAAATGCAACACCAGGAAAGGTCGGAGGATTTGCCAAAGCTTTTGAGAAACAGAGCCATATACTGGAAGAGGATAACACCCCAACACCTACCTTCGCGTCTCTTCTTCGAAATTCAAAGCTAGTCGACGTAAGTTCAGTGTGCCGCTTTATTTTCCACTAGCTTCCGCCCACGACTTTGTACGTGCATCCCCGTTTTTCCCCGTTCCCGCAAGAATTTTGGGAAATCTTTTCTTAGCGGATGCCTACGTCCTAACATCTACCTGCATGCCAAATTTCAGCCCGATACGTCCAGTGGTTTGGGCTGTGCGTTGATAGATCACTATATCAGTCACCTTTGAGTTTTATATACAGTTGCATATAGATTTACGAATTTAATAAGAGTATTTATTATTTCTTTTGTAAAACTTACATAGAATTTGTCGACTAAACTATATTTGACATGTTATTCTAATCCTAACACAAGGAAACCAAGAGTAATAATTGTATGTTATACTTTTTTTTTAGCTTGGAGATCCAGTTGGAAAAATAGTGATTGGTAAAATATTTCACGTAGTGGAGGACGATTTATACATTGACTTTGGTTGGAAGTTCCACTGTGTTTGTACCAGACCAGCCACTAGAGGAGAGGAGTATGTCAGAGGAGCTAGAGTGAGGATCCAAATCAAAGACCTTGAGCTCTCATCTAGGTTCCTTGGCTCAAGCACTGATCTCACACTATTAGAAGCAGACTGTAAATTACTTGGTATTGTTTCATCGCCAATTCGTTCAAGCAGTGAAAAAGATAAGTAGTACAATGTTTTATAGATTATAGTTATAGCAATAAATGTAGTAAGTATGAATTTTGTTTTCTTCTCATTCACATTTAGGGTAAATAAGATTGAAACTATTTTTTAGTTTTACAAGATTTTCAAATACGTCATCTCTTGTTATCATTCTGGATGGCAAAAAATTTAATGTAATTGAGATTGAAGCAATAATGAAATATAGTCACTATCATTATTATTACACTATACTTAACTATTTATTCTATGTGGTGATTGTTAGAGATTAAGAATAGTTATAATTAAATAATAAATGACCTCCAAATAAAACTCAATTGATTTATTTTAACAGTTTTAATTGACATACATACATGGACAACATATATATTATGGATTCTAACAATTCTTTAAATATTATTGTCATATTCGAGATAGAATCTGTGTAGCATTTTATATAGTTATAACAGTATAATTAAAGTCTGTCCACTATAAGAATTGCCTTTTGACAGCTCGACGGGTGATACCAGAAGTGATGTCCAAAAGATTATCGATTGTGATACCATTCCGATTATAAATTCAAAATATTATCATAAATCGAATCAGGTACGTAAATAATAATTACAACGTAAACGTACTAGTAAGATATTATGTAATAATAAGACCACATATCGATGCATTTTATGTTAAAACTAAACTAAACTAATATTTTATTATTTATTGGTTTCTATCTTAAAATTTTGTTGTCTTTATGTTTAAATTACATAACATAATAGAAGAGTTTTTCTGTATCGGATATATTTTACAGAGTATTTCTATCGATTATTATAATCTATCGAACCATCATTGAATAATTCTGTGTAGACATCACTAAGTGGGCGGGGCCTGTCCATGAAGTACAATATTACTTGTATGACATATTTTTAAGCTAAACAATACAATCCTTCATAGGCGTGAAGCTGTCAAAAAGCAAATAATATAATGGACAGAGTATAGAGCAAAAATTTATTAAAACACCAAAATTTCACAAGCATATTATGCAATAAACATATCTGATTAAAAATAGTTGTTAAATGCAAAATGCAATGTTTTAATTCCTTCGGCAAACTATCATTAACACATCACAATACATTTTTTGGTTTGACCTGAATTTTTGGACAATTTTTGCCTAGATGTATAACACTGTATAACATGATGTATAAACGTAACATGATGTATAACACATACAACATAGCGTTAATCTTTCTATATAGTGAATTATTAAATGTACATTTTATAAATTGAATCATAAAATGAGTTATAGAAAATTATATATTGAGCTTACATAAAACTTTGTCTTTAATTAGCTAAATAATATTAACAATAAAATAACACTTAAATAAAATTGATCACAGCCTTAAAATTAAGTAATTGCAGTAAAGCACAATATTATTTTTTGATTATTCACTTGTTTATTATGTTAAATAATCATTTCACTCATACACAATGAAGAGTAGTTTATTTTATAACACCTACAAATCTAAAAGCTACAGATTGTCTTTATTTAAATATCTATCTACAATGTCTACATAAATAAACCAGAAAATACTTTCATCAATGATTAAATTTTATAAAATCTATCTACTAACATTTGTTGTAAATTACTAATTGTTAATAGAGCTGATTTTATGTAGATTCAATACATCTAAACTAGAGTATATTTAAGCTCTATATACCACTGCAAGTAGGAAAATTACGTAGGTGCAAATTTTAACCTACCTACTTTGTTGAAATGTAGTAGATAAAAAAATTGTACATAGTTCTGAAACATATTTTACGCAGAGTCTACTGCACCAATTCATCAACTCTAACAAATGTTTAATTTACTTTATCACCATTCCTGGTAACGATATCCTGAATGCTTGGATCCTTCACTGCGTCATCAGCTTGTGGCTGCACGTCCAATATATCGTCAACCGTTGAGGCCGAAGGTGGAGTTTCTACACCAAGCGGATGTGTGCGTTCCCATTCCTTTAGATATTGAACAACTGCAGCGTGTCCGAAAGTCTCTGCTTCATTTAGTGGACGACTTCCCCAGCGGTCCTGGGGATCATGTGGTACATTGCACTGGGCGAGTAGAAACTCGACACAACTCAAGTGACCCTCCGCTGCCGCGAGATGTAACGCCGTTCTGCCATCGTAATCCGATAGTGTCATGTCCATTCCAGAAAGGTGGTGCCTGTAGACAGATTGACACTTAATGGATGGCGTAGTAAAAGATCCTACTGCTAATAAAGAAAAGCTTTTTAAAAAGCAGTAGCGAAATAATTGCGCTAAACATCGTATGTCCAGTGAATAAAAACGATAGAAGAGTAGGTAACTATAATGTAAAATGATTAATTTTAAATTGAAACGAATATAATATAATCTAGAATGAGATATACACAGAAGTATTTGATAGCAAATTATTATTTACAATTGCTGCAAAAGTATGTGACAGTGAGTTTAAAAGAAAGATACGAATAATCAAGGTGGCGACTAATGCTCCAAGCATTTGGAACTTTACTTGTTATTGTAATAATTTATTCTTTTTCTGGAGGGTTGGGCACTGGCGCCGGTAGATTAGATTCATCAGAAGGATTGCTGACAAATACATAAATAATTACATAAAGAATTGATATTTCATTGATAATAAATTTAATACATTTATTGCAATAGTTACCTCCTCAATGCACTTAAATCACCACTAGCTGAAGAAAATAGGAGATTGACAATGCTCAGTCCAGTAGATTCAAATTTGTAGCGGCGGGGGTCCTTCTTGTGACTTGCATAACGAATGTTGTCGTATTTATGGAAATTGAATCGCTTAATTAGCTCCTGAAAAGATATATGAGTATGTTATTTATCATTGTACAGACAGGAGAAGAATAATATAATAGAAACAGAAGAAAGAGAAGGATGGAAATGTAAAAAAAATATATATCACGATACGTACCTCACAAAATTGCAAACCTCTGCAGCTATTGCCCAAAGGATCAAGTGGAGGAGACCATGTGCAAATACCCATCACATTGGGCACAACGATAAGCATTGCTCCTGAAACTCCAGATTTAGCAGGCAAGCCGACTTTGAACGCAAATTGACCGGAATAGTCGTACATTCCACAGCTGTGCATTAAAGAGAGCACGTTACGAACTGAATCAGGTCGCAAAACTTTCTCATCAGTTATCGGACATATTCCACCGTTCGCTAATGTTGCAGCCATAATGGACATTATGTCGCAATTGGCCTCCATTGAACAGCACTGGAAAAAAACCTTATTTAGATCAAGTTAGGTATTCAATTGCGTCATTAGAAAATTAAAATTTACTGACGAAAATGTTGCGTAATTGCCTTTACAAAATATAGAATACAGTCTATAAGGACAGAAATGCGTACCTGAAAATAGAAATCCATACATTCACGAAGATTAGTTTTCTCCGGGTAACACTTATGTTCCCTCATGTAAAATCCCAATGCATAGTTACGATCGGCAGCCTCGCGTTCAGACAAAAATACCGCATTATTGAAACCCAATACTTCGTTCCCAGCGAGGCGACTGAAGAATGACATAACATAGTCAAATTTCTCCGCCAAGGTCATTTCCGGCTTGTCCAAAGTTTTCAGCAACGAACATACTAAAATCGCTCCGGCGTTGATCATTGGGTTGTGTGGCTTCACTAGAAATACAAGAGATTATTTTAAATCCAGTTGGGATTACTTGAGTGCTGATTTAGGTTATGCTTATAAAATTTGCTATTCTTTTTATATTCATGTTTATAAAATTGTTCACATGACATTAATAAAAGAATATATATTACTAACTGTTATAATCCAAAACGAGTTCATTGAAGTTTCTGCCACTGGGCTCCGTGCCAATGTACTGATGTACAACGTCAGATCCTAGAGTCTCGAGTGCCATTGCATACGTTAACGGCTTGCTACAAGACTGAAGAGTGAACGGCACATTAACGTCACCTGTGGAAAACAAAAGGGTTATTCAGATACCTTCTTTTTTGTTTGAAAACTGAGCTACCCATAACAATCATACCTATTGAAAATCGCTGACCGTCGATCGTGCAAACACTGACGCCCCAATTATCCGGATTCATTCTAGCTAACTGCGGAATATAACTTGCTACTTTTCCATCTGTTATGCTTTTCGCCGTCCAATACATTTCTTCGATGTCTTTGATAAAGTCTTGGAAGTCGGGAATCACAAACTGGCTTCTAAATGCTCTTGTAATTAAAACTATATTCGGGGAAATTACTTCTTTAAAAGTTTTTCTGTCCAGTTTTAGAGTTTCAGGAGACCCTCCTTCAAAGTTTGACTCTTTGTGAACCTTGTACAAATTGTGCATGACTTCCTTCACACGAGGGTCATTCTTTCTGATTCCGGTTGTTCTTAGGGCCTATTAAATTTGCAGATTAAATTTGAATTAGAATTTCTTAACTACATACAACATAAGAGTAACAATCAAAGAAAAAATAGAAAAACATGTAACTCACGGCCAAAAATTTCCCAACAGGAAGGAGCCCCGATTCTTCATTTTTGAACATGTCAAACAAAACATCGTCAGCATTTTTATGCGATCCCTCCCGCACTCTGTAATAGGAATAACTTCATAAATATATCTATTTATTATTTAAAAAGATAATATAGTTGTTTAGAGATAAAAATACAGGGTTACTTGTAAAACACCAGCAACCTCGCAGGACAAGATAGCTAACATCAAAAGTAACAACATTTGTTCTACGACTTTTGATAATTTGTTAGATTTTATTTTCATATAAAAATAAATCTCATTTAATTTTCCGTTTGAATATTATAAACTCTACGCGCATCCCAAAAATTACGTAAACAAGAAGCGAACGAGAGGGGGAAGGGGGCGTCGCGTCGTCCTTTCGATAATGAATAGAACATAGACTTACAAAATATGTTAGGAGAGTACAATAAAAGCTTAAAAAGATCATTTAAAAATAATTTATTGCGTTATGCCAAAAGTCGTAGAACAAATGTTGTTACTTATGATGTTAGCTATCCTGTCCTGCGAGGTTGCTGGTGTTTTACAAGTAACCCTGTATATCTACATAGAAATGTTACGAGCTACGTGCTAAAAATAAGTAGTATGTACTTTATATAGATATCTGCTATGACTGTATCAATCGATGGTGAAATATTTATCGTCACGATGTAATTAGATGTACATATTATCATAAATCATTATCATACAAGGTTTGCACATGTGACGTAGGCGGGTGTGTCTGAAACGTAGCAAGATGTCAACATCACCTGACTGGTTCATTTGGCTCGTGATCAAAATATTTTCGAAAATAATGAGTAATGTGACGTTCCACTTTTTGCAAAAACAATTCTTTAATTAACCTAATTTTTTTCAGTGCTAAATAAAAAAAATATAAATTGTAGCATTCTATAAAAAATAAAAATTAACAATTTGGTCTTACACACTATCGAAAAATTATACTCTTGCACCTCAAACTATAAAAAATGAGATAAAATAATATACAGGGTGTAATCGTTAAGTGTGCGCAGGTGATTATTCCGTAACTATTGCAGTTATCAAAAAACTTTAAACTGATATCGAAAGCACTTTACCCAATGAGCACTTTACCCTTTACCTTTTTTTCTTTAATTACCTACTTCGCACATTTTAAGGAAAGTTCATTTAGCAACTGTAAATAGCTCCTCATTGTGCAATACAACTTCGAAAATCTGCTTTGAATACAAAATGTATGGGAAATAAAATGTATGGGAGTGTTTAATGTAACATTTTTTGATATTTCTCGTTTTATTTTTAAAAACTTGTTATTGCCCTTTTACTCATTAGGTTAAGTATTTTCGATATCAATTTAAAGTTTTTTTGATATCTGCAATAGTTACGAAATAATCGTCTGTGCACACTTAACGATTACACCCGGTATATATTTTAAAACGTAGGTTTGTTTCATAACACTATGTAAAATTGTGTATGAATTCATTTTCTGTTAGTATTTCAAATAAAAAAGCGTTGCTTTATTGCATTTTGTGACGCGTACCAAAATATATATAATAAATCCTATGTCAATGTAAGAAAACGAAAACATGTGTAAGTTGAACTCGTATTTATTTATTGTGAAATAGCGCTAAGTCCAGAATAATAATAATATTTTCTCGCCTATTAAATTGTAATAACAACTACAAATAAATTACATATAAAATTATAACACCACAAGTTGACACTACACTTTACCACAACTTTACTAGGAAATGACAGTAGATACACAATGGTAGAAACCTAATGTTCAAATAAATAATAAATATGATATAAAAAGTAAATAATATAATATCAAAGGATTGCTAAGAGACTACGTATTGCTGATGTAAGAAGACGTAAATAGTTATTAAAGCAAAGCTGGCGCTGAAAATGCCCAAATAAGCTTAGAAAAAAATTATTAAATTCTAGCATGCGTCACTCTTACTCACGCTGGGTCTAAGTTGTGCACGAATGAGAAGTATCTGCACCATGGAATTATAAAATAAAATGTTAGCCTTACCATCGATTCAATATTATAAATTGCGTATAGTAAGTACCATATGTAAATACACCAAATAATTGAAGGTAGAGACAGTAGAGTTTTGCTCTATCATGAATATAATATAATATAATATTATAATATAATATATTATTATTTATTCGATATATTATATCGAACAGTGTATAAAGTAAAGTTTGTCGGTTAACAAATAGTTTTATAATATATTTAGTTATAATTATTCATATATGATTATATTTTCTTAATGGTGCATAGACATGATTGAATACGTGAAAATGCGAAATATTGAGAGCCATTTTGTTTTATTTACGTTAGAAAGTGAAACTGGGACACATATTTGTATTTTTATCATTTGAAATTTGGGTCGTTTAAGCTTTATACAATGCTCTATATAAAGCTTTTTTTTTTAATTATCGACTGAATTGGATTCCCGAATTTTTGGATTTCTATGTCTAAAAATCGCTACAGATTTTCATAATCAGGTAATTTTTAATAATAATTATTGATTATTATCTATCTAAGGGTTCGATAAATAGTAATTTGTTAATGAGTGCATTTTAAATGTCAGGGGTGAACACTGAACATGATAGGGTAGGTACAGACGACCGGCGCCGCTGACATAATATTGCGTTCACTTATAATATGAGATCAATAGAAGTTGATGATGGATCATTAATGACAATTTATTTTCAATAAAATGGCTTCGAGTGTTTCTAAACTAACGTTTCAGTTATTGATATGTGTAGTTACATATGTACTAACCTTCTATCGATGGATTGTGCAGCGTAGAAACTCGGTGCTGAATTTCTCCATTTCTGAAACGGAAAAGTTTCATTTTTGAATGCCGGGTTTTACGATGAATGTTTGACATAATTTTGTATGAAGACTTTTACGAAACATGTAGGACACTCACAGGTCTTTCTATAACATATACGGGTCTCACTTGGCTATAGCTACGGTAGCAGATACATGAAGACTGCTGTTTCAGTAATGGTTTTGTGGCTGAAGCGATTCTACGGAGCTGACGAGTGTTCATGGTGAATGGCGGTGTCGAAAAATGTCGAGAAGTCGCGCGGTTAGGTCGTATACAACGCGCAGGCGTCAACTAAAGGCGCTTCCCCGGCGACGTGCGGTACTAGCTTATCTAATATGATCTTTATTTACACGGTGACGCGGTTTTACGTGAAATTCAAATATTGAAAGTAGCAATTTAGAGTATGCATTTGTTTCTTTAGTTATTCAAGATATATAATTTTCAATACACGCAACACCTTCACTTGATGCGTATATTTAAATATTAATATGATACTTACGGTTGTTGTATTAAATGTTATCGTCTAGTTTACTAGACGATAACATTTAAGACCAAACATTTTATTGTTTTGGTTATAAAACATTCAATGATAACAATATTAAGTAATTGGTATAAAAAGTTATTTAACTTTTAATCAATATCATTATGTATCTACGACCAATAATAAGCTACAACAGGCATGTCACGTAGATATTTACATAAACGACATTAATATCTTCTGACCCTTATTCGTGGGAATGTATTTGGTAACATTTGGTAGCTTGTTTCTCCGGCTTATCGCGTCTCATTTAAGAAGTAACAAAAGTTTTTAAATGCTTGATAGCTTCACAAGTTTGGTTCATTGGTTACCAACACAACCAACCCAGTAATCGTTCATCATCCTCATCGAATGTAGAGCATCTCTATGTAGGTAGATACTAGACAAGGTTTATCACAAGCTCTTTACTATTATCTTCTTTCATAAAATCTTAACTTTCCCACACGGTATAATCAGGAATTTGAATGAAATTTCTCATGTATTTCGTTATGTACAGAAACATTTAAGGCTTTTAACTGAAGTAAAAATCAGCGATATTTTCATTAAATTTTTAAGACCCAAAATCAAGGTAATAGCACTATTCAAACCAGGAATTTAAATAGATATTTTTATACTTAGACCATTGAAGAGGTACCTACAGGTACATTAATTATATACGTATTATAATCAGTGCCGGCGTTAGGGGGGGGCTGGAGGGGGCAATGGCCCAGGGCGACAAATTCTGGGGGGCGCCAAGATCTGAAGTTGGATAACCTAACACTTGATATTGCTTCCCTCAAGTGGGCGCCACAATATTTTCGCCCGGGGTGTCAGTGGCCCTTACGCCCGCACTGATTATAATATATCTATCCACTACCTTAGGTGGTCCGGAAGGAATCGCTTTTAAGCGATAAGGTCACCTTTTGTACTTTACCTCGCATCTATACAACTATATATACTGTACATTGTAATGTTAAATGGTGTGGTACAATAAATGATTAAATAAATAAATACATAAATACCTATGCATAAATTCGTTTGAAACTTAGAAGCTGTAGGCTATCGGTGCTCGTCATGTTTGGATCTATACTAATATTATAATGCTGAAAAGTTTGTTTGTTTGTTTGAACGCGCTAATCTCGGGAACTACTGGTCCGATTTAAAAAATTATTTCGGTGTTAGATAGCCTATACATATATCATCACGCTAAGACCAATAAGAGGAGCGGAACAATAAGAGTAAAACCGCAGGGCACAGGTAGTAATAAATAAACTGCTGTTGTTACCTATGTTTCAATTCAACGAGTCTACAAAAAACAATTATTATATTCTAACCGTTCATTTTTACTTACTAGGTACTACGAGTGCTCTACCTGCATGCATGTGTATTTAAGCTTGAAACTTTTCTATTAAAAAAAATGATATTAACAATAATTTAAAACTATTTTTACTTGTAACTTTAAACCTTCACGCGTCCTATGCACATTGTTTGTGTGTAACTAAATCTGTATTGTATAGTTGGACGCGTGAGGGATTAACTATGTATACCTACCGTCACTGATGTAAAATGTATATTATTGCTGTGTTTAAGAGATACCATCAAGGTCATAACCATATTTACCTACCTATATGGTTTCCTCAAATCATATTACTTATAAAATATTTAATAATTATTATTTCCTGTTCCAAATTTACAAATTCAGTAAATTGCTAGTTTGTAGGTAATATTACTATTATATACTAATACTTAGATTTAGTATGTAATAATACTTATTATTATGGAGAAATGATTTAAGCTGAAGATATCTCATTTCTCCATCTGCTATGTAATAAAATAAATAAAAGGCTCAAATGCGTTGTGAAATTATCATCAAAAATTCGCAAGAAAAATGGCGAAAGATTTATCATTTAAATTTAATATAAATAAATAATTATATAAATAATAGATATCCTACATTTAAATATGACCTATTCACTAATGCATTAAACAGTACTGTTGATATTTTTTCCGCATATTATATTATTTATTAAATTGAAAATTACATCAAAAATATGTCAAAAAACCGTTAATAAATAACCATAAATACCTCGAAATCACCATCGGAAGCCATAACGAAGTCTTCAAAACTACACTTGGAAATATAACGCATGCGTATAACTGTGTACTTTGAAAGATTTAGCACGTGCGCAAGAGTACTGAATTCAGCTCTACACACTACGCCGTTTTACTGAGCAGTAGTTTCAGACAGACGCCTTTAAATATAGGACTCCATGGAGTGCCAAGATCGAAGCATTTGTTGTTCAGTTCTATTAATAGTTCTAATAATACATATTTGATATGTTGCTTTACAATATTTTCATTTATAGGTTGAAGAGTGCATTTGACTACGGTCTACGTGTCCGTTACGTAAGTCAATGAGCTTTTATTAGGACGTCGATTGTTGAAAATAAAAACAATGTAGTATGTATACTTTAATTTATTATTTGTAATTCTTGTCTTCCAATAAATTCTTAAATTACGATTTGATTTTGATAAACTTCATGTATACAGGTTTGGAATTTCTTAACACTAAATCAGCGGAAAACTCTAGATCCTCGATCGTAGTTACTGGTTCAACTCTGAAGTTCCTTAGTATAGCAGATAATGCCGATTTCATTTCCATCATTGCAAACTTTTGACCTGAAAATTATAAAGGTTGTGTTTTAATGTGTTGTTACTGATAATGATGTTCCTTTGACCCAAACGAGGCCAGCAGTTACTTCAGAAAAGTCCGTATATTTTGTAAGAAAAAAGTAAAGGCTTATTTATAAAGTGCGAAAAAAGAACGATATAAATTGATTAAATAAGATTTATTGTTATGGGTTCTATTTCAATAATAAAGACCCCCAATATTATTTGCTCTCATATTTCTTCCGTGTACAGAGATCAATTACATTTTCATCATAATATGTCAAGAATAAATTGTAGATAGAATATTACGCATGGAATAAGGATATTTAATATTTATATGATTTTAATTATTTTCATATCAGGTAGTTACTTCATTTTGTAAATTGTATCAATACTCATTTTTAATTTTTGAAACTAGTTAGGTGTTAGTGCAATTTTGATGAACGTTAACTTTAGTAGAAATTTGGTAGAAATAGTAGGTAGCACCGACTGTCAGACAATAGCGAGAATTTTAATGTTGGTGGGCTATACAAGCTTCTTTCATTGCTTTTTGTTTTCTTTTATCTTTTTGTTTTCCACAGGCTTATTTTGTATTAATATCATCCACTATAAAAGGTTATTATGTACATATTTTAGTAAAAAACTTTCCTTACGAATATAAATGCACTTTGAAAATTTGCCTCCGTTTATCCCTACTTATATAATATTATAAATGCGAAAGTAACTCTGTCTGTCTGTCTGTTACGCTTTCCCGCTTAAACCTCTCAAGCGATTTTGATGAAATTTGGCACAGACAATCTTGAGACCCTGAGAAAGAACATAGGCTACCTTTTCTTGCGAAATATGTACCACGGGCGAAGCCGGGGTGGACCGCTAGTTAGGTATAAACTTTAAAGATTAGACAAATAACACAACACACACATTCACACAAGATGTAAATAGTAAAATAAAGTTGGAAACAATTTAAATGCAAATGCTATCAAAGGATTTAAAAACAATTCTTTCATTGTATGGTAATTATTATTTATTACCTAGTTACTCGATATCGCAGCAAATTCTGATATTTATATTACTTATACGTAAATAATTTAAAGTAAGCTAGGTTAGTAGATATGCTAGAAACAGGTTATTTCAAATTAAAATGATGTAATATAATACATTGTGTTTATGACTTTATTAGATACCTTATTTATTACACACATTGCTAGTGAGCACGCGTGAGCGGCTGGACCGATTTGATAACTCTTTTTTTGTGCTCGTTATCAGGAGAAGGATCTTTTGGAAGAAAAAGTTAAGAAATTTGCGCAAAAAATAAAAATAAATAAATTAGAAAACGTAACGGCTATATTAACTTCTGCGTTTGGCAGTTCGCGCGAAGCCAGGATGTATGTTGGGTCAGTCTAGTTACTGATATATATTTATTTTTATTAATTAAATTTATATAGACATTCGGTCGAGAGAAAATTTATTGTTACACGAGTACATATTATTTGTACATATTATATGTCCTTCATACTTACCGATACAATTTCTCGGACCAGCACTAAACGGGATGTAAGCGTAGTTGTGTCGGCTGACGCAATTTTCAGGTAAAAATCTATCAGGATCGAATTTCAAAGCATCTTTGTATAGGCTTTCATGGCGATGAAGATCGTAAATATGTATGTGGCACATTGTTCCTTTTGGGACGGTGTAATTGCCTGAAATTATTAATAGGAGTACCCATTACATATGCCAATAATTATTTAACTTCCTACTAAGGCTCGGCGCAAACAGGCCACCAAACACATGTGACCTGCCGGTGGCGACCACTCGCTACAGAAGTGTATGTATGGAAAAAATGTGAAGTGGCTGTCGCTAGTACCCGGTGGCTGTGGTCGGTGGCCCGTTTGCGCCGAGCCTAAAGTATAAATCTCCCTAGTACCTATAAATATTTTTCGGTTTTCCACATTATAGCTTATCTAACTATAGATATATAAAAAATAAACGTACACAACAATTGATGGTTATAATACCTAGTTAGATGTTTAATTGAGCTAATCCAAGCTAAGCATTGTAAATTCAATTATAATTGCCTTTCCAAAAAAAAATTTTTTATCAAGTGCTTTCAGCTTTATATCTTATCTTTTATTCTTATGAGTCTAGATATTAGTCTAGGTATGAAGATATTGTATAATTAATTGTTTATTTATTAAATATACCTAATTAGAGTTAATTCCAAATTATGGCGTTATCTCGTTCATAAGTTTTATCTGATATAGTAGGTACCTAAGTTAAACTTTAGTAGGTACCTATACCTTCCAAAAATTTTCTCAGAATTGTGTAAATTTAATGATAATGCAATTGATAAAAACAACGATTAAAATAACTGGAATAGTAGTGTGATTAATATTCTTAGCTGCAGTTCTTAAAGAAATAACAATAGGTAGGGACCGACATATTATTACCACAGAATACATAATAGTAGCTAATTACCATAAAAGTTATAACAGAGATATATTATATAAACATTAAAAAACTAGTAATTAATGTTAGATTATTTCCACATAGTAGATATTTATTATAAGATTAAAGTACGTCTCATTATTTTTCTTGAGACAATAGAAAAATCGAAATAATACCAAGACGCGCGGACGTTAATTTGAAAATTGTCCCTACAAATTTCGTTCCTGACTACCACATTGCATTTTAACTTACTTAATTTCACTGTTTCAGTCAATTTGCGACTGATGAAGGGGACAGGGGGAAACAATCGCAATGCTTCCTTTATGCACATTTCAAGATAGGTCATCATAGCCATGTCGTCTGGGGTCGCAGCTCGACTACTGTCATTAAATATGCCTTTTAATTCCGCTACGACTCTATCCTTAAAGCGTTATACATGTTATTAGTGAGATAATTATTATAAAGGATGTGTAAATTATGCGTGGGCCGTGGAGTATCGTTTAAAATAGCTTAATGATAAGTTGTTTCGACTTCATCTTAAAGAGGTTATCGTTTTAAGACAATGTTTTTTAGTTGCGACACAATTATTATGTTTACCTACTTAATAATATTTTGGCAGTTTTTTAAACAACACCTATCATGATCGGTTTTAAGCATATTTCAGGTACTTACTTGTATTTCAGGATTATGAGCCAGTGCCAATACACAGAAAGTCAAACCAGCTGCAGTTGTATCATGCCCCTTAAATTTTGATAAGGAAAATTAGTAGATACTGAATCGCTGATAAATATAGATAATAATTAAGATATGAGATATCGCATCAAATTATTGCAAATCCTGGAAGTTTTCCATGTTGTGGAAATATTTTCATCATCGATCAATGTTATAAATATTATTGGTAGGTATTTATTTACTTACGACTTGGCTATATGTACAAAGCAATAAACATTATCATATAAAAAAAAACAATTAGTTACTAGGTATTAAAAATATCATACTTCAAACATGAATGTATCGACTTCCTCTTGTATACCACTATCGTCAATCAATCCCTCGTTTTCTGCTGAAATTAACAAATCCAACATTGCTGCCTTTTTCTTTTTCTTGTAGGAAAATACATCTACGGTGTCTTCATTATCACTACATTCTTCGATTTCTTTATTCTTTATGTTTTCCTTTCGTGTATTAATGACTTTTTTAGTGAAGTTGTGTATTGTCGATATATAACGCTTTTGTTTAAATCCATCTGGAGTTAAATTAAAAATAATATCGGGGTAAAGATAAAGTGATACAAAACGTTTAACTAACAATTTTATAGTATCATAAACTGCATTTTTGTATATACTGCCAACCTCGGGTTCGTCTTTATCAAGCTGAACTCCCATAGCGGTTTCTGTGGAAAACTAAGGATGAACATTAAAGTTCAATGTTAGGGATATAAATTATAAATACAGAAAAGTACAGAGAAATTACTTACCGCAAATCGATTCTAGGGTATATTCTGAAATCAGAGGAACTGCGTCTATAGACTTTCCTTCAGTTTTTTCCAAAGTTGCGATGAGTTTTTGGCTGTTATGTTCAAGAATAGGAAAGTATTTACGTAGCACGTTAAAATGAAACGCTGTGGTTAAAATTTTCCTACGTTCCTGCCATTTCGCCCCTAAAAAGTTCATTCACATTCAATATGAATTATATGATTAAAGAAAATCATGGTAAAAAGGCTTTTTCACTATGTACTAACCTTTACTTACTAGTAAACCATCTTTAAGCCAGGGCTTTAAAAATTTATAAATAATACTCTTTTCATGGTGCTTCATACTACAAGTTATAATCTGTAAAGTGTCAATTATGTTTAATAGAAGATTAACAATTATTTATATCGTTTAAATATTTTAGTGAATATACTCACCTCAACATCCTCAGGATTATAAATGGAGACTCCGGCTAATTTAAAAGCGTAAAATCTGTAAATTCCGTTAAACTGCGCTGCCCACGTCCTTCCCAATTTAAATAACTTCACTAAAATATTTTTGGTTTAGGTAATTAGTTATTCGAAATTTAATTATTAATTTCAGTAACTAAAAATATTAATTACCTGGCGATATATGTATTAAAGCAGATGCGTTACCCACAAAAAAAGTATCCTTGGGACCGGGTATTATTTTAACAATTTTAGCAATCCCATCATGATTTAGTTTATAATCAACAAAATATAAAATAAGAATAAATAGCACTAAATAGAGAAATAACATTTTTAATGTCCGTGTTTATTAAATGCGTGTTAATGTCTCAAGTTTGTTATTAGTTCTGCTGCACATAGTAGAAACAAGATAATTTCTGCTAAGATAAGTGATACGTAATAATATTGGAGCGTTTCGTATAAATTGATATAAATAATAAAGGCCATTTATAAGTATACTAGGTATAAAGTCAATTAATGGTTCTGAGTTAATCTAATTTAATGTGAATTATGTATATGAAAATTTATTTTCAACACACATACAATACTACGACTATTTTTTTTTAAGTAATTGCTTTATAATATGTAGAAAGTATTACTTACATAATTAGGTACCTTAAATAAGAGTTGTCATTGTCGATAATAGACAATTATTATTCTTGTGAAATAAATTAAAACAAGTTTCGTGAATTTTCCACTTATTGTGTGAAGCTTAATTGCTTTCATAACTTACATTTACGATTTTGCTTTAAAAATGTTTTTCAATAGATAATAATTATTTGAATTGATATCTACTTTATTAGACTTAACTATACCTGCCAATAAAACACTTTGATTTCTATAGTTAATATTTTATTTCTATCTTACATATAATAAATTATATTAAATTCTTTTCTCAAACTTGACATAGATGGGATCTTTTGGACGTAAAATAAAATCGGTGATAAATGATATATCCTGCTGTTTTGTTACAGGCAAAACCCTGTAGCGTCGTAGCACTGTTGATAGAGCTAATTTCATCTCCATCATAGCGAATTTTTGCCCTGAAAATTTATAAAATAAGGATAATAGATGTTATATTGCATAATTAATTTATGATAAATCTGAAATAATTTAAGATAAAGTAATTCTTAGCTTAATTAATTTAAATATTATAATTACTGTACGAAATAAAGCAACGCTGGTGAACTTGGTGAACTCCTTATACGACTCCATAAGTTGAATTTGATATTTTTGGTTTTATGGCATTCAAATGCTTTATAAATATAAATTTATAAAGAATAGAAAAAATTCGATCATCTGGCGGGTCACGAGTTGGTCAGGCATCCGCCCTGGATTGGCGCGAAAGGATGCGGGTTCGAGTCCCGCCTCGTGATCGAATTTTTTCTATTCTTTATAAATTTATATTGACTACATAAGTTTTAAGAAAGAATTTATAATTTTATAAATTATTTTTAAGTTATTCATTTCCATTTCTTATTTCCTACATACTAATTTTAAAACATATAGGTACCTATACAATTTCTGGGTCCAGCACTAAACGGTATATAACCATACTGATGCCAGGTCGGTTCTTCCATAAACCTTTCGGGTCTGTACACTAAAGGTTCCACAAATTGATCACCGTTCAGATGTAATTCACGGATGAATATTGTAAAGTCTGTTCCAGGCGGGCAGTCGTAATTACCTTTAACAATAAAAAAGAGGGTGTGTGACGAGCACGCGTGTCAGAAGTGAAATTTATTTGGCAAGATTCAAAGATACCAAAATCGTCACCTTACTCCATGACGCTATTGCCAAGACACGACCTTGAAATTTAACTCTTAACGCGCCTAAAGAAGTTTCACTTCAAAAATGATCTTCACTTTAAGGACAAATAGGTACATGATAAATATTCTATGAAAGGGCACTTAGTGGAGGGCGTAAGACAACTGATGGGCGGGATCGGGGATATACGAAAGACGTAGTCCGAATCTCACATAATAATCTTTGGCTTCTTACCCAAGGACTGTGTGCCGTGGTTATCTTATATTAAAAAAATACTTATGACATGAAATCAACACCGAATAGTATATAAAAATAATCGTAGTGATTATTAAATACTATTTTACTTTATTTTAAAAATATAAAAGTACGTACTTAATTTAATGGGGTGCTCGCTTCTCCTAGATATAAAGAAAACTGGGGGGTACATTCTTAAGCTCTCTTTTATGCAACATTCCAAGTATTTCATGTGTGTCAGATCATTCATTGTAGGAATTTCTACCGCAGGATCTAATACTTGATTGATTTCTTCAACAATTTTATCCTGAAAAGCGATTATTTTATAAATATGATTACGAGCGGTATTTCAAGGCTATTTTTACATTGTATATTAATTGATTTGCTTTCTGTATCATTATAATGGAGATCAAAGATCAAAATAATCTTAGACATAGTAATTAAAACATGTACATAGTAAGTCTGTGCTCTGTTTTACCTGAATATGTTGATGGTTCGCCAAAATCATAAAAGCAAACTGAAGGGCAGACGCTGTAGTGTCGTGTCCCTGAGGATTTTCAAAGCTTTTCAAGAAAACTTGTCATTACAGGTTAAAAACGTTTTAAACAAACATTCATAATTTTGATCAGCACTTTATTATTTATAATATAAGAAATAATATACGTAGGTACCTCAAACATAAACGTGTCAACCTCTTCATTTATCCCGGCTTCATTGATAATTCCTTTCTTTTCCGCTTCCAATAACAAGTCAAGCATTGCCAACCTTTTCTTCCCGTAAATAACGTATTCGTCATTGTTCCCATCAGTTGTTACTAAATGAATGTCTTTTTCGAAGTTGCAGCTTTCTCTGCGCTGTTTGACTACTTTATCTCGGAAGGAGCTAATCATCTTCAGGAATTTTTCCTGGCGTTTGCCAACTTGAGTCAAATTAAAGAATAAACTCGGGTAAATCCATACACGTTGTGCTCGGTGTAGTACTATTTTACCTAACTCGTGGATGGCGTTTTTGTATTTTTTACCAAATTCAGAAATTTCTTGGTCTAGTTTTGTTCCCATGGCAGTTTCTAAAAATATATTTATTTCTGTTAGCTCTTCTATATTTTATGTAAGTGGGTTTAATTTAAATAGAGTTCTTTAATTTATTTATGATGATATCACTCTTACCACAAATAGATTTTAAAGTAAAATCTGTAACTATATCTATAATATCTGACTTCGGCTTGGTAGTCTCTTCTTCGATTTGTAGCAAAAGTTTTGCGGCATTTTCCATAAGAATTATATTAAAATTGCGTAATATGTTGAAATGGAACGTTGGCGTTAAAATCTTTCTACGTTGATGCCATTTTTCTCCTAAAATAATTAAATTATTTTGACCAATATAAAAGAGATAATTGGCTAGATTTAAAACGATGGATGGAAATATTAAATATCGTTATCGATAACCAATGTAAATAATGATTTAATATAAACATAAGCTTTGTAGAAGGTCCTCCTTCTATCTACCCGAAACAGTAACCCTACATCTAACTATTAATGCTAAAACAACAAAATAAACTATGGTGAGGAAACCAGCATGTCGAGGAATTAAAAGTGTGAGTGTGACATCTGCCACTGGCTAGCGTGGTAGATTAGGACCGTGTCTCTGCAGTGGGAAATAGTGTTGCCCAAATTCAGTCTTGGTCTTGCAGTCTTGGTCTTGTTCTTGCGTTTTTGCAAGACCAAGACCAAGAACAAGACCGCGTATTTTTAGCAAGACCAAGACCAAGACTGACCGTGCAAGACTTGAGCAAGAACAAGACATAGCCTGCAAGACTCTTGCGTCTTGCAGCTAGGACTTAGCGCTATTTCACTGAGTAGTTAGGTGTAACAGTTCGGTGTATAGGTAGGTACGCTTAGGAATTCTATGAGACGCAAAAAACTGTATCAAAGAATATGAAAAACTGGACCTATGCGCATTACGACTAATACCATAAACATAGCGAATAAAAAAATATCTATTAAAATCAAACTGAGTGCATGCATGTTATGTATAACATAGTTATGTTTTAACCATCGGCACTTTGATAATGCGGCATCAAAGGTTTTGTACTTACTTCTCAAAGAAATTTGCCGCTTTTCGGAAGTACATGGTTATGATACACGCGCCGGCGGCTTCTTTTGAAATCTAAAACAATCGTTGCCGCCACGCCGAAATCATAACATTTGACACTATTTGATTGCCGCCATAGGGCGTAGGTATACTCATGCAAAATAATTTCGAATTTTTTAAGAGTACCTACAGGTGTTCCAAAGAATAAATAAGTTTCAGAGTGCTTAGAATGAAAATGAATACATTATACTGATTACTGATCACGCAAGTATCTTTACTATGGCTATGTTAATTCAAGCTCACAATGTTCCAATTCTAATACGTTTTTCTAAGATTTAAAGTAAACTTTAATAAATAGTAATAGACTAATAGGTAATTGCAAGACTTGCAAGACTCTTGCTGCAAGACCAAGACCAAGACCAAGACTGGGAGCGCAAGACCAAGACCAAGACCAAGACCAGGTGTATTGGCGCAAGACCAAGACCAAGACTGGCTAAGTCTCGTCTTGTTCTTGCATTTGGGCAACACTAGTGGGAAATCTGGGCTGATGATGATGAACTTACTATAAAGTAAAAAAAATGAATCCATACGGTGCTAAATCACGGTCTAAATGACCAGAGCAAACGAATATAGAGCAAGAGCATTCTTTCATGATATTTTAGTGTAAACGAAAACTCGTATTCAGTGTTGTTCAGTATAAGAATATTGCATAGAATCTTTTCGAACGCACTAAGAACAACGAAAGAATGCTCTACGCCTGTTAAGAAAAATATATTCTGACTTTACATTTGTACTAACCGTTACTGAGCAACAAGCCTCCCTTCAGCCATGGCTGTATAAATCCATATAAAAACCCTTTGTCATTATATTTCATTCCAGATATGAGAGCCTAGAAAATTTAAACTCATTGTATTTCATTTTACCGAAGTATTAAAATAAATGCAGCGTCAGGAACAGTTTTACTTTGGTATTACACTTTATTCTGATTTTATTTCTCTACCAAATAAAATAATATTTATACATAATCTATACTAATATTATAAAGAGGAAAGGTTTGTATGTATGTATGTATGTATGTATGTATGGTTTTCACGCATAAACTACTGGACCGATTTTGATGAAATTTGGCACAGACAATCTTTAGACCCTGAGAAAGAACATAGGCTACCTTTTATTGCGAAATATGTACCACGGGCGAAGCCGGGGCGGACCGCTAGTTTTAAATAAAGATGAAAAAAGGTAAGTATTTGGATAGGTCACATATTTCAGGCGATGCCTCTGAGCTCTACATTCCTGATTCTACTACTACGAATCGGCAATTTACTCATACTTTGCTTCATTCAAAAGACCCGATTTTATAAAAAGGCTCAATTGATTTTCAGGTTTCCTTACTTTAGAGTTTAGAGCTTAAATAAAAAAACAAAAACACTTACTTCAACGTCCTCTGGGTTATATAAAATAACTATTTTCTTAGGGCCTACTCTTAGCTTAAATAGTCTCTTGTATTTATTACATAGCAAGGTAAAGTACCGAAAAGTTCTCTCTGAAACATAATTTTTGGTGACTAGGTACTATTTACAAGTTTTAACTAAAAAAATTATCACATTAAGAACGTAAGCTAAAATATAATGCAATCATTTTTATCACAATAACATTAAAAACAACAATAATCTATAAATAGATAAAAAGTATTAAAAAAAATAACTAAAAACGAAGGTACTACTAATTTAAAAGTACATAATATTTACAAACTTATATTAAAACTAAGATAAAGTTAATAAAATACATACCAGATTCCATGAGAAAGTCCAAAGTATTTTCCAACAAAAACAAACCGGGTGGTCCCGGTATCTTTTCAAATAACTTATTTTTAGAGAGCCTATGTAAGCCTATTAATAAAACTACAATAAAAACCAACCACACTAATAACGAAAACATTGCACTGCTTTTAATTTTACGATCAGGAAAATTTTAAATGTAGCATCGGAGTTATGTTAAAAAATCTTTTTTTTTCAACACTCCCTACAAATGAGAAGTCTATATGATAATGATTGGGTTGAAATACTATAAATAATAATTATAGATGATTAAAACACATGTATCGCTCGCAGACCTTTGCTCTTTGGGTGTCATTAATGGATTACATTGTTTTTGAACTGAAATAAGAATGCTCTTTCCATGAACAAATAATTGCTTCGAGGATTATAATATCAACACTGACTCAATAATTAAATAATTTCTGTTTTCTGTTTTTCTAATCTGTAAGTATACTTATCCAATAGTTGGACTAGTCTAATACTGATTTATTATCATAATATAAGAGTAGTAGTAGTAGATTATTAAGAGTCATAATCATAATTTTATTTATAGAGCAGGAGCCTGCGAAGGCCAGGTCTTTGTCAATTTCTCTGTGTATGCCCAGTGTATACAGTAAGGTAACAACTGCAGGTTATAAAACTTGGTTAGCGGTGGCTTCGGCAGAGTAGCAGATTTTGACAGATTTTTTATAGCCCGGTATTATTCATAGTTAGCACAGCTACACACACAGCACACAGAGTAAGCTTCAGCTTCTTTCAGCTTTTATGATTTGACCAAGGTCTTGCAGTCGACCATTATATTTCAATGCTATGTGTACTCACTTAGTGTGCTCATATAGGAATATTTTTAACGAAATATTTAATATTTACTTATTACGATAACGATTTATCTCAATGTCAATTAATGTCATTATCTCCGAAAAGCATGAACACTTTGCACTACTTGCGTGTTTCTCCAATGAGTTGTATTTTTGTCTATTATTTCGATGCAATAACAATGAGTCATTTCGCAGTGCAATGTAGCAACACAAAAGATAGTTATTCTCTCAATTTATCATGGAAAATCAAATCGATTTATGAACCTCTTTTACAAATGGAAATCACAGTAGACAGACTTTTTTGAGTAACGTGTGTGTACTACTATTTACTACTCCTTGCATTCTCGTATAATTTTTAAATTATTAACATCTTAGGCCCATGACTCTAAGACCCTTGATAAATAAAAACCTCTATAATTTAAAACATTCTGTGTTTCCCTTGGATTTTAACTTGACGAGACCCGACTGTATTATCATCATCAGTTGACCCTGCCTTGCACATTTGACTCCAATAGATAGAAAATACACAAATAATTAAGACTTATGTTAAAATAAAAATACGGTTTTTAATGAGCTATATTTATTGAATATTTTCAGGGAATCTTTCTTCGAATTTAACATATATTGGTTGTTTAACACGCAGTACGTAATCCGTAATTAAAATAATATCACGTGGTGTCGTCACTGGGAGAATTCGGAAGCGACGGAGTATGGAGAGTAGCGCCAATTTTAATTCCATCATAGCAAATTTCTGCCCTGCAAACAAAAATAAATTGTGATCAGTGTCACATATAGACGACAAGGAAAACACCGAAATGTTTTATAATTGATAACCAATGAATGCTGATGGTACGTAAATAAGTAACCAAGAATCGAGGGATGAAAATTTTACATTTATTTAAATTAATATTATTTTAATACGTATCACAAAAAGCAACCAATTTACCATTTTCGTTACTTAATATTTTGCAACTTTTTACTTAAAGAATGTAATACACCAATTTTTGTCTGCAAAGGATAGGTAAAAAGTAGATTATGAAAAAATTTGCAGAGTAAAATTTGCTTTTTATTTTCTTTTTCTCAAAAATATCGCATGTGCAGTGACATAAAAGTAGTATTAGGTAAGTTATATCTACATTTTTATAATGAATACCTACGTTCAACGGTCATCATTTCCACGTGTTCATTAAGAATAGATGTTTACATTTTAACCATTCTCATACAAAGCTGAGTCTATTTTTATCCATACCGTCTACGTCTTTAGAAGACATTTTCAGGATCACGTTTTTGACCTCGAAACCTTTGACCAGAATGTCTTATTATCTAGACGATTCTTTAAATTATATTATGGTCAAGTCCAATTTAGATTATTTAAGCCAACTGTACATTGTACATATTATTCATTATCATGTCAATTAAGAGTCACATTATCTTTATTTACTCCGTTACGATTATATTACCATAACTAGATTTCCGCCCGCGGCTTCGCCCGCGTTTGCAAAGGAAAACCCGCATAGTTCCCGTTCCCGTGGGATTTCCGGGATAAAAACTATCCTATGTGTTAATCCAAGTTACCCTCTATATGTGTGCTAAATTTCATTGTAATCGGTTCAGTAGTTTTTACGTGAAAGAGTAACAAACATCCATACATCCATACAAACTTTCGCCTTTATAATAGTAATAGGATAAGACATCCAATGTCTTGGAGATGTCATCTATGAGAATGGTTATATTCTGTTCAACATTTATCAATATTATGTTCCTATTTCTATAGCAAAAAAATATAGAATGGGAATATTTATAAAATGAAGCATAATGTATTTACTGACCAAATTAAGTTACAAAGGTTTCCTGGCCAGAACAAAGTTTTCCGTGCCATTGAATCGCAAAATGTGGTGGTAAGCGCATAACTCGAGAACGGATGAACCGATTTCGCTAAGTCTTTTTTTATAATATTCCTTGAAGTACGAGGATGGTTTTTATGGAGAGAAAACGTAAACATGTACCTACCTACCACGGGCGAAGCTAGGGCGGACCGCTCGCGCTTGTACAAGATATAAATCGATGATATATATTTAGCATCGTGCTCTACATGCAAATTGTATTTATAAAGGTACGACTAGTAGTTACAAAACCTCACCTATACAATTCCTTGGTCCAGCACTAAATGGTATGTAAGCATAAGGGTGCCAGGTGGGTTCCTTTTGAAATCTTTCAGGTCTGAATTCCAGAGGTTCATCGAATTGATCAGTCCGCCTGTGCAGGTCGTAAATAAGTATAACGCACTCCGTTCCTGACGGCACCTCGTAATTACCTGACAATTTATTAAAATTCACAAATTAATCAAGGCAAACTAGTTTTATTCATTTTGAATTCCATGTATAATTTTGGGCTCTTACGCATTTTGCATGATTAAATGAACTGTAGGTTTGTTGATTTAAATAAGAATATTAACACTGTAGAGATGTTGAATTTTTAAAACAATATCTACTATAATTAATAATGTAATGGCTTCACAAAAGTAGTGTAATTATTGGAAGTTTATGTCTGATAATTATTAAGGAAAAATATTCAATGTACCTATAATATGTACTTACTTAATTTCAATGTTTGGTCAATATTTCTCGTGATGGTTGGAATGGGCGGATATAATCGTAGACTCTCTTTTATACAGCATTCCAAATATTTCATTTGTGAAAAGTCCCCTATCGTTACAGGGCAACTCATCGAATTCAATATTGATTTGTATTCTTCTATGATTTTGTCCTGCAAATAAATAAACAGTACACTTATTCCAGGTACTTGAAAAGAAGAAATAATGTCCTGATCAAAATCTGTTTGAAATCTTTTATCTAGATTCTAGACATAAGTTACATAGTTAATAATATTTAAATTCTTGGTGACATAACATCACAAGAACACGTTTTCTCAGATCGAATACTTCGGCCTCGAAAAAAAATAACAGTGTTTTTATCTAAAAATAAAAATACTTTAAAGGAAGTTCACTCACCTGGGCTTCTTGATGATTAGCAAGTAACATCAGTGTAAATTTCAAAGCAATTGCAGTCGTATCATGGCCCTGGTGAAAAATTCAACGTTTACATCGATTTTAGAAGGGTAACAAAAAAACCTTCGAATTATAATCGATATATACTACGAATAATAATCTAGTGGGCTCTCTTCACAATGGGCAGCATTGGCCAAACAAATGATCGCTGATGTTTGCCGCCATTACCATTGATACCGCCATTTGATTAAGAATAAACGGCCGATTATAGAGATTTAGGCACTCTACATTATCTTGATTGCCTCTACTCGCCATCCGCTGCGTTGTGAAGAGGGCCCAAGTATTAATTAATTAATACCAGTTGGACAGTTGTCAATTTACCGGCGCTGATTTTAATTGCCTGCCTATGGCAGCAAATTGACGGACAACTTTTTTATACCATACGCAAATCTATCGATAATAAATATCCATCCAATATTTCCTTAAACAATATTTAATTTAAAGCAATACTTGTAAGAAAATGTACTTACCCCAAACATAAATGTGTCGACCTCTTCACCAACTCCTTTATCATCAATGAAACCATCCTTTTCTGCTTGTAAAAGTATATCTAATAATACCATTCTCTTCTTTCCACCTTCAACATTATAATTATCATCATTTAGTATTTGATCCTGTTCTATTTGAACTTTAATACCATATTCTCTTCTTTTTTCGACAACTTTTCTCCGAAATGATGTAAGAATTTTTAATATTTCCTTTTGTTTTCGACCAATGCGAGTTAAATTAAATATAAAATCTGGATACATCCATATTCTCTGTGCTCTGTATACGGCATATTGGCCTAACTTGTAAATGCTCTCTTTGTATTTTTTTGAGAAGCTATTACTTTCTTTATCTAATGCGGTACCCATGGCTGTTTCTAAAAAAAAAAAATATCATGAATAAAAAATAAAAATAAAAATCAAGTGACTTTCAACATCTTCCTTCATTGATTTGAACTTATATTCCTAGCTTTCCATGTCACCGTATGTTCGCATCTAGATTGTTTTTTTTATGTCATAACAAGTATGTAACATATAGTGAATACTTACCACATATAGAGTTAAGAGCAAAATTATTAATAAGAGGCGATATATCCGTTTCAGGCTTACGGATTTCATTTTGAATGTCTTTTAATAGATTTTCAGCATTCCTTTCTATGACTGGTTTGAAGTTATTCAAAATATTAAAATGAAACGCAGGGGTTATCATTTTTCTTCGTATATGCCACTTTTTACCTGAATTGAAATAAAGTAAAATATAATAAGTGAAGTCACAAGTCTATAAAAATGGGAATAAAAAATTAATAAAGAATGTCTAACAAATAAAAAATGCGTTTTTGTTCCTTTCTGTTATCAGATTGCTGTGTTAAGAAATTATTTAACAATATCATAAAATATAAAAATATGATATAATTTGGATTATAATTAAAACAAACTTGAATAAATGAATAAATTTACCTTTGCTAAGCAGTAGGCCATCTTTTAACCAAGGCTCTATAAAGCTGTATAAGTAACCTTTCGAATTATATTTTGTTCCCTGTATAACCGCCTGCAATAATATTTAAAATGTATTTATATTATTAACTAGCAGTCCGCCCCGGCTTCGCCCGTGGTACATATTTACGTTTTCTCTACATCCTCGTACTTCAAGGAATATAATAAAAAAAGAATTAACGAAATCGGTTCAGCCGTTCTCAAGTTATGCGCTTACCAACACATTTTGGGATTCATTTTTATATTATAGATTACATAAATTTTAAAAGCAGTTTAAATTAGTGTTTAAATTTTTTCATAACAAACAAGTACACTATATTCCTTTCAAATACCTTTTTTGGAAAGTAACTGCTTGACAAACATATTATATTATAATATTAGGAAAATTAATATAATTAAAAATAGTGTTAGATAATCTTAAAGAATAATTCATGATTATGATGTCGGTATGTAACAATTCCTCATTATGTGATTTGCAATAAATATTAATTAATTTGAAAAAATGTTTTGATATTTTTATATTAGCTAGTTTTGATGTAGATATAAAAACATATCTTTATTTTTGAAGATGATAAATTTTTTGATGATTTAGGTAATCCACTATAGCCTTTCTTTTAGACGCTAAAAATAATTGTTTCAGCATACCTCCACATCCTCTGGATGGTGGACTATAATCACTTTGACAGGACCCAAGCGTAATTTATATAAACGCTTATATGTGTTTGATAAGCCTCTGAAATGATAAAATAGCTTGGCTGAAAATAAAAATAAACCATAAATACATTACTTAATGAAAAGGTACCTTAAATTTTTGCTAATCAATTGTTATACGTCTCATCTTATAGAATATAACATGAAAATGTATCAATATCAATAACCTGTACATTATTTTATTATTTTAATGTAATAATAGAAAAATAATAGTTCACAATAGGTATAGAAATCCCTTTATGTATAAATAGGAATTAACAATTATTTAAATGTAACGGTTTAGTCTGGAAAATAGAACGCTTCATTTTAAAACCAGCTTTATATAAGCATTCTTATAGGTAAAGCTAAAAATATATGCATTTTGTTATAAATAGGGATACTTTACCAGGAGCCATCGTAAAATCCAGTGCATTATGTAATAAATATAGCCCTTTCGGACCTGGTATAGATTCAAATGTCTTAGAACTTAAAAGTCTTTCGAAAAAACATAAAATAAATAATAAAACTAAAAGAAACCACAACATATTTAAAAAAAGTCAATAAATAGAATAATAAATTCACTGTTATTCATAAAAATAAATTGGTTTTCCTTATATCTTAAGATCAACCATAGACTGACCGCATCACGTATAAAACTGTTATATATATAAGTTTAGTTTAGCGAATTCAAATTTAATTATTCAAACAATATATGTACTAATTCAAGAAAAGCCGGACGCACTACACCTCCCAATGATAGTATTAACACCAATAAAATAGCACAGGCTTTACACATATATTTACATGAAAATATGTTAATTAGTATTCAAACGTAAAATTAAAATTTATTTAAAGTAACTTCGTTTGAAGTAGTTATTATGGTATTGGTGTTTTAACAATAATTGTAAAGCTTTTGTTTTTCTATTTTTATTATTTTATAGACCTAATTTTAGATTAGTAACACATTAGTCATTCCCTTTTTCTCTTTTTTTTTTTAGTTGAGTCGTGTTGCTTAGCACAGGAGGGCTTCTACAGCTTAACCATGCTTAACCGGGGTATGGTAATTTCCCTAAAACCAGTGACGTTTGCTTACTTAAAAGTTACAGTTTATGAAGGGACAGTATTTATTTCTAACTATACCTGCTATATTAATTTAAAAATTCATATACGTACTACTTGAATGAAAATTGTAATATTTGTGTAGGTATATTAATGTGTATTATGGTATGAAAGCGTGTCTAATTATTTTTGATTTACCCTCGGTTTTTAGACAGCTCTTTCTGTTGAGAAACCGGATTACTTTTTGAGTAAAACATACAATGAATTCCTAATAAGCATGTTGAATATTTATTTTTGCTATAGGCTTTAAAAGTTCATGTCACAAGTACATGTAGTATTATACCACAGATATTATACTGCGATTTTAATTAAGGTTGTAGACTTGTTGGCGGTTGAAGGCTCTCAACTACAATTGTATAAAATAGGTCACAACTCACATGTTAAAATAATTAAATACACGGTATATTTTTTATAATTAGGTGAAGATGGCGCTTAATATTTATATTTTGCGGGCTTGTTGTGCTCTTTTTTTTCATATTGTATTGATGAATATGCAGAAAAAAACGTCAGTTAATAGTGAACCAAATACAGTAGAACCTCGATAAGTTAAAGTCCAAGGGAAACACAAAATATTTTAAGTTATAGAGGTTTTAAGTTATCAAGGGTCTATCCATTTTTCACTGCTTCTATAGCTTTTAATTTATCAGCGTAGGTGAGGGTTGTTAGTTTTATTGTTGGACTCATTTTAAGCCAGTTTTATCACACAGTAAGTAAAGCGATGTTTCCAGGACAACAATCAAAAACTTATGATGCAAGTAAGTCGTTGTCATAAAGCTAACCGCCGCAAAGCTTTGAAGAATTTCGATAAAGCAAACAATAGGTAATGTATTGTTTACGTTAACAATACATATTAAACACGTGGAAGCAATAAATACAGAAACCTTTTGTTTTGACACTCTTTCAAAATGACTCATTGACAAACAATTTTATGTTATAGAGGTTGTGGAAACATTTCTTTAAGTTACTGAGGGCCAATACAGAGATTATTTATTTAAGTTATAGAGGTTGCGTATTTTAAGTTAAAGAGGTTTTGGGCTCTGATGGGAAGGGAACAGATTATTTTTTGAAGTTACAGAGGTTTTTATGTTACCGAGGTTTAAGTTATCGAGGTTCTACTGTACAATTATTTTTTAATATTACTTTTATTTTGTTAATTTATTTAATTTAGGACAGAGGGGCCGTGGTGTGAAGCAAAGCCAGGAGCCCTCGTGGCGAAAGAGGCGATCATGAAAATTCTTGCACTGGCAAAAAAGTTTTCTGTTCACTGTTCAGGGATGTCCTTGTCATTATGTTTTCATTCCAGGCCATATATAAACCAAGTGAAACGGATATTGCTGTCAAAAACTTATTTGTTGTAGCCAATGTTGTAGCCTTAGGTTGTAGCCATGTAGAGATAGCAAATTACCAAATCATTACCAAAAATCAGCTTTGATATTTGGCTATATCTTTTGGTACAGTGTTACCTTATTAAGCTCACAAGCTTTTTACCTGAAGGGGTCGATTAGTTTTCCGGTGGAGGCTAAAAAAGTTTTTGTTATAAACATTTCAGAGTTCGGTAAGAATCGGCTCCTTCCCCGGGGGCCGTGGGTATATTTGGAAGATTTCCCCACAAAAAAGGCGACGAATGTACTTTCGCATAGCAACGGAGGGGAACTCGCGTGGGGTCAAGTGACGCGGGCCACGTACCACAAACATGGTTAGTTTGTGGTACCGAGCGCGAAGGAAAGTCATCGTGTTTTTAGTAAAGTTGTTATGTAAACTAACGTAATTTTATTATACTTAGGTACATATTCTATAATGGTGCGCTCAAACTGTCCTTTGTATGGATGTTAATCTACATTTAAATAAGATTATTATTTGAAATACTAAGTAATGTAGAATTATTTAAATCACAGCATTCATTCATGTTTTCCTCAGATTTCCGATTTCATCAGATTTTAAGATTTTCCTTTCAGAGTGTTCATCCGAATGAGAACACATAACGTAGTTAAATTTTATAAGAGACAATTAAGAACATTCAAAAATAAAGTGTCGCGTATTTTTTTTTAAACAACGAATGACGATAAACGACATAATCGCGGACGAAGTCGCGGGCAACAGCTAGTTACAGAATGAATTCTTATTTCATTAGGCCACACGTATAAATTCTTGCATAAATTTAATATAATAGGTATCACCGTGAAAACATTAATTAATGAATATGTATAATGTTTTAATTCGAAATAGTTTTGAAGAAAAGAGTAAGCGTTAGAATCAAAAGATTGTTCGTTCATTCTAATAAAATATACTTTCGGGATGGCGGACTGGTGCGGTGGGCAAAAGAAAGTTTTCGTGTTATGTCGTACCTAATGCTTATCAATAAATGTGTTATTAATAAATATTTATATGAGACTAGCGACCCGCCCCAGCTTCGCACGGGTGCAATGCTGATACTAAATACACTACAGAAAAACTGTGAACGTTGTATATAAAAACATAGCGGCCCGCTCCGGCTTCGCACGGGTATAAAATATATAGCCGGGCGGCCGGC